>JAPCYS010001798.1:0-31048 GCA_028641055.1 Alopecurus myosuroides | reverse complement strand
GATGCACAGATACGACTCACACAAAGACGATAAGTGAGTGAAATTAAGCATAGAGTTGGGGCCGATGTCGAATACCCGGAGCTTGTAGTGGTCCAGGAGTTCGCGGAAGAAAGGATGAACGGGGCGACGGAATCCCGGATCACATGTTCGACGAAGAGCACCACCTCGTCACGACCGGAAGAAGGCCGGGTCTCCTCCCCAGGTACCCTCCAGTGGATGTCCTCCCGGGCGGGCAGAACACCCGACTCTGTGAGCTCGTCCAGCTTAGCCTTGGTCACGGTCAATCTCGCCCAGTTGGCGGAGATTGATTAACTCGGCTTTTGCTTGCCGGCCGGGTGTTTCCCCTTCGGCTTAGCGCTGGCCTTAGGTGCCATAGGTGTGGATCTAAAAAGGAGGCAAATGCAGAGTGTAAGTATCGAGAGACCCGAAAATCATAACTATCCGACTTAGCGAGAAGTACTTGTGGAAAATTTAGCAGATTGAATCTAGTTAAAGCCATATACACGGAAAAAACTCGCGATTGCAAGTGGAAAAGATGTGCTCAAAAAGTGCAAGCTTGGATCCAAACTAAGTATTGGCCGTGGAAAAGCAAGGTGTGGCGTATTCAACTAATGAGGAATAAGAGGAGCATCTAGGGGCAGAACTAGATCCCATCTACCCGCATGAAATCGAAGATTAGATTCGAGGAAATAAAGGAGCTTACCGGTGGGATCTAGAGGGGAACGCGGCGGCGGCGGACGGCTTGACGGCGGCGGTCTCTAGGGATCTCCGATGGGCTGCTCGAGGGCGCGGCGGCGGAATTCGACGGCGGCGTCACGGGTACGGGCGCAGCGAACGGACGGCGGCAGCTCGATTTCGGTAGCGTGCTCCCGGGCGGCGTGGCGGTGCGAGGTCGAGCTCGAGGTCGCAGGCGCCGAGAGAAGGTGGAGACGAAAAGGCGGGGGGGGGGATGGTGAGCAGATCTGAAAATGACCTTTGGGTACCTATTTATAGGTACAAGGGGGGAAAGTGCCCTAGGGTTGGGCGCTAAAAGCCCAAAATTTCGGGAGAAAGTTATTTAGCCGGATATTTTGGGATAAGCATTAAAGGTGCCTGATGGAGGGATGGAAACCCGGTATGCCAACGCCAAGGTGTAACCCGGCCCAAAGGGAATGCGCAAGACCCGGCTAAGGAAGAGGAGTTTCTAGAAGGCCCAAGAAGCAGTGTGGGCCTCGTAACCGGCTTTGGGGTTACTATTAGGAAACTTAGGGTTTTGTATGCGGTTACCGGGTAGGACTCCGAGTATGCCTTGGATAGGAAGCTAGGGGGCCGGGTAAGATATAAACCGGCTCCTAGGGTTAGAAAGCACACGAGCTTCACCAGATATTCGAGTTCCTGTAACACGAGAGCTGATATTGTAACCTAGATCGGAGACTCGGCGACTTGATTGCCAGAGCTACCAGATCGATTGATAGCATGGTTTCCCTTGAGCTAAACCCTCTCCCAAACACAGAGTCGAATTGCCCCAAGATAAGTTACCCCGGTAACGTCTGCCGTGATTATCCCACGACAGTTGGCGCCCACCGTGGGGCCTACGTCCAAGGGTGTTTACATCACGGGAGAAGCTCGGGAGAGCATGAAGAACCTCGTCATTGGCGAGATCTACACCAACCTAAGGAGAAAGATGGTGGACGATTTTGGGGGGCCAGAGTCGGATCTGCTGGATGCCGGATCAATCGTCACAATTGGCCGGGTCAACGTCTTCGTCGGCATGGTACGTACGTCGGTTCTATTCCTGATGATGTTGAATATGATTCCGTGTCAGGAGGAGCGACCTGCGTTCAGTCGGATGGGGAAGAGTCGGTCGGGACGATCGATTCGATAGAAGAGCCACCACGAAGAGGGAACAGCCGGAGGAGCGGCATGGACCCCGCGTGGCCGGGTCACGAGGGAAGATGATACCGAGTCTACCTGCACCTGCTGGAGGATCGGTACGAAGAGGATAGCTGTGATGAGGAAGAATATGAATCTGCACCAGGCATCGCGCGCCAGGTCGCGGTCTACACGGCCCCTGCAACCAATCTTAATCAGGGGGACGTGACTACGGCCGCGGTCGGAGCGGCGCGAGCGCTGGCCCAGCAAAAAATCCGGTTGATGGAAACCCGGTCATAGCCCGGGTTGACGGAGAGTCGGCTTCAGTCACTAGCCATACCTCGGAAAGCGAATTGCAAAGAAACATGTTTGGGTTTATGACAAACAGAACTCCAGGAGCAGGGCCCTCGAATCCATGAAGTCCGCCTCTGTTCAACAATAACTTAATCTTAGATCCTACGGTGCTAGCAACGGTGATAACTCCAGAAAACGCGGCAGCGCGCGCTGCGGATCTGGATGTGGCCCGCCGTGCATTGGATCAGCAGAGGAGAGATATGGAAGCTGAAAGACAGGGGATAGCAGCGCGCCAGCGCGAGCTGGAAGCATTGGAGAACCGGCTCCAAGTTCAGTCGACCAGGATGCACAATCAGAGATATCAGTCGAGATTACCAGCGACGGGTGGAACTATAAACCCGGCCGCACTGTTTATTACACCTCAGGATCAACCAATCCCAGCTGTGAATCAGGAAACGGACATCAGCCTGCAACCTTGGGAGGACAGCCGGCAAACGTACAAGCCGGGTTACCACATTGCAAACAGGGATCGTAACTGGCAATACAGCGCCACCACCACCACCGCCACGATTTCACACTCCACCAGGTCACTTCAATAACCCCATGGACAATGTATATGCAGCAACATTGGCATTGGATCGCATCCCCGTCAGAGAGTCACCCCATGCGGAGGAGACCCGGCGGGCGATAGATCTATTGCGCACAGCAGTGGCTCAGCGGGCCAATTACCCGGATAACAGGAGTGGAATGCATGGAACACCGTATGTTAGCCGGTATAATGGAAATACCGGCAATATTTAGACGAGCTCAGCACGGCGGAGGGCAGAGCAGCAGCAAATGCCGCCTCCTCCCCGTAGACCAGCAACACCTGCAGTATCAGCGGCGCAAGCTATTGTGGACAGCTCTCGAGCCACGCGCGCAGCAACCGGGTTTGCGGTACGAGGGCCGGTAGCGGTTGCACCCCCCGCCGTACCTGCAGCAGGATCACACGTTTCCCGGGTGAGGCCAGTGCCGGCAAATTTAGCCGGGCCCAAGTGTTTGTCGGACGCCATCAGAGCCGAGCCTTACCCGGATAAGTTCAAGGAGCTGGGTAAAGTGGTCAATTACGAGCCAACCATGGATCCAGAAACCTGGCTGAGTAGTTATGAGATGGCCATGTCGATTCGCAATGCGTCTGAAAATATTCAAGCCAAGTTTATGTACTTGATGATGTCAGAGGGAGCAGCAAAGTTATGGTTCAATAATCTACCCGAAAGGTCCGTCAATTCGTGGAGCGAGCTGAAAACGGCTTTGTCAAGCACTTTCATGGAACGTGCAGGAAGTTGTTTACAATTGATGATTTAGAGCGATGTGTCCAAAAGAAGGGAGAGTCGGCGCGCAGTTGGGTGCGCCGGGTTATGGAAATACTCCACTCGTCCACGGATATTCAACCAAAAGATGCATTACAGGCTATGGCAAAAAACATGCAAGTATATACCCTTAGTGCAAAAGTTACGCGCATGAAATCTAGTCGGAATTGCTTCGGAAGTAACTATGGGAGAGTTGATGGACGCGTGCAACAAGCACGCCGCCACAGATACCACAGAGGAGGACGTTGATGATAAGAAAGCAAAAGCTAACGCGAGCAACAGTGGAAGACCCAGCAATGGATCTGCGCCGGGTAACAATGGAGGAAATAATGGAAACAACCAGAACAAGCCCGTGAGGGAAGTTCCGAGTTTGTCGCCAATACAGAAGCCGGGTTTTCCAGACCCAGAGCAGAAGGAAATTTCAACGGAGGTAACTTTAATGGAGGAAATTACCAAGGACGCAAGGCCGGATATAGAGGCTTTCAGGATGCCCTGTCCGCGTCATAGCAGGAACGCAGGCCGGCTAATCATTCATTGGAACAGTGTGTATTTACAGAGATGGAAGAACGAAGAAATACAGAAGGCAATGCGAGGTGCAGGCCGGGGAGAGGACCGGGTCCTGGTGGAAACCCGGGCAATGGCCCACCCCGGCTGGCAACCCAGGAGGCGGTAATCCGGGTAACAACCAAGGAGGCGCTGGAGGTTTCCAAGCTAACCCCAAGCAGTTGGGGCAGTACCACGTTCATACTACAGAACTTCTAACAAAGACAGAAAGATACTTAAGAAAGCAGTAAACTCGGTTTCTTCAGCTGTTCGAGGTACTTGAGATGGTCGGATCAAGAGGTAACGTGGAGCAGAAGGGATCACCCGGAAAGAATAGAACATCCGGGTGTCTTAGCGTTGGTGGTTGCACCACAGGTTAATGGTTATGAGTTGGAAAAGGTTCTAATGGACGGCGGAAGTAGCATCAATATCCTATATTGGGAAACTTTCTTGCGCATGGGGCTCAAGGAGTCTCAGTTGCAGAAATGTTCTACAGTCTTTCATGGGATTGTGCCGGGTCATTCGGCGTGCCCCGAAGGGAAGATTACATTGGAGGTCGCTTTTGGAGAATCAAAGGATAATTTCCGAGTGGAGTGGCTCACGTTCGAGGTGGTAAAGTTGCGCAGCCCCTATCACGCGTTGTTTGGAAGACCGGCTTACGCCAAGTTCATGGCCAGACCGTGTTACGTATACCTACAGCTAAAGATCCCGGGTCCCAAGCAAACCATCACCATACATGGGAGCCGGGTTATAGCAGCTGAGTGTGACGAAGGAGACGCGGCAATGGCGGAACAGGCTTGCAGAAAGGAAGAGCTCAAGTATTACCGGTCTCAGGTAGACCCGGACGACAAAACAGCATTGAAGAGACCAAATACGGAAGATGAGAGAGCCAAATTCAAAGCAGCACAGGATACAAAGATGGTGGCTTTTGTCGAAGGTGATCCCTCCAAGCAATTTGCTATAGGGTCTAACCTAGACAGTAAGCAAGAAGAGGCGTCATTGAGTTTATTCGTGGAAATCAAGATGTTTTCGCTTGGACACCTGGTGTATGCGGGTATCCCGACCGAGTTAGCTGAGCACAGTTTGCATGTTGATCCTAAGTCCCGGCCCGTGAAGCAGGCCTGAGAAAAATGAATGAGGAAAGAAGAAAGCTATAGGAGCAGAGATAGCCAGGCTACTCGCAGCCGGCTTTATCATGGAAGTTTTTCACCGGATTGGTTGGCAAATCCGGTTCTAGTAATGAAAAAGAGTAATGAGTGGAGGATGTGCATTGATTACACAAGTCTCAACAAGCATTGCCCAAAGGATCCGTTTGCTCTTCCAAGGATAGATCAGATTATAGATGAAGTGGCTGGAAGTGACCTATTGTGTTTCCTGGATGCATATTTCGGGTATCATCAGATCAAGCTCAAGAAGGAAGATTGGGAGAAAACATCGTTCATAACCCCCTTTGGAGCTTTCTGTTACAAAACCATGACTTTTGGACTAAAGAACGCTGGTGCAACCTACCAGCGGTGCATTCAGAAGTGTTTTGAGGATCAGATTGGACGCAATGTTCACACCTACGTTGATGATGTGGTGATCAAGACAAGGAAGGCAGAGACGTTCATTGATGATTTAAAGGAAAGCTTCAAGAATTTGAGAAGATATCAGATGAAGCTTAACCCCACAAAGTGTGTATTTGGAGTCCCAGCAGGAAAATTACCCGGATTCATTGTTTACGAGAGAGGAATTGAGGCAAACCCGGACAAGATCAAAGCTATCCAGAGTCTAATAAAGCCGGAAAATTTGAAGCATGTTCAAAAGCTTACAGGGTGCGTAGCAGCGTTAAGCCGGTTTATATCAAGGCTTGGAGAAAAGGCGATACCCTTATACCGGCTCTTGAGGAAAACCGACAAATTCGTTTGGGACCAAGAGGCGGATGAGGCGTTCGAGGCACTAAAAAAGCAATTATCTGAGGCACCAGTCTTAGCAGCTCCGGGTCCGATGGAGCCCATGTTCCTATACATTGCGGCTGGGCCCCGGGCGGTTAGCGCAGTGGTTGTTGTTGAGCGTAAAGAGGATGGAAAAGATCAGCCGGTACAGAGGCCGGTTTATTACGTAAGCGAGGTACTATCGGAAGCAAAGCAGCGTTACCCACATTGGCAGAAGTTGGTTTTCGGGGTCTTCATGGCCAGCCGGAAATTGAAACCTATTTTCAGGAACACCCATAACAGTGGTTAGCTCCATACCAATGTCGGATATATCAGAAACTCAGATGCAACAGGTAGAATAGCCAAGTGGGCCATTGAGATGGGAGATTATCACATCAACTACGAGCCCAGGTCTGCAATCAAATCGCAAGCTTTAGTCGATTTCATAAATGATTGGACTCACACGAGCATGCCCACAATGACACAAAGTTCCGAGTCTTGGGTGATGCATTTTGATGGTTCTAAGCAGTACGAGGGATCAGGAGCTGGGGTGGTACTTACATAGCCCAAAGGAGATAAACTGAGCTGCGTGTTGCAAATTCACTTTGATTGCTCCAACAACATGGCCGAGTATGAGGCATTATTACACGGATTGACAATAGCCAAGAGATGAACATCAGGCGGATACGGTGCTATGGAGATTCGGATCTTGGTGCAGCAGGTTCTCAGGAACCTGGGATAGGAAGGATGCAACTATGGCAGCATATCGCAGAGAGGTGGACAGGGTTGCCGGGTGTTTTTTTGGTATGAGGTGGAGCATATTGACAGGCGAAAGAACGAGGCAGCAGATGCGCTCGCAAGACTCGGCTCGCGCAGAGAGCCGGTTCCACCAATGTTTTCCTGGACGAGTTATGGCGGCCATCTGTTAAAACCGAGTGAGGACGAGGTGGCTAACCAAGACCCGGATTTGAGCTCGTGGCCACGTTACGTGCTGTTCCCGAGTGGACAGAGCCGTTTTTAGCTTATCTATCACGGGGCGAGTTACCACCACAGGAAGTTTTAGCAAGGCAAATTCTGAGACGAGCAAAGGGCTATTCCATCATCAATGGAGAGTTATATAAAAGGAGTGCAGCAGGAGTCTTTTTACGCTGTGTAGCACCAGAAGAAGGCCGGCAGATTCTAAAGGAGATCCATGAGGTGATTGTGGGTCATGCATCCACAAGATCCTTGTGGCCAAAGCATATCGACACGGTTTCTTCTGGCTCACGGCCTTAGCAGATGCGGAGCGCTTGGTGGGCAAGGTGTGATGGATGTCAAAGGTACGCTCGCCAAACCGATGTGCCGGCTATGGAGTTGCAAACAATCCCGTTGACCTGGACGTTTGTTGTTTGGTGTATGGACATGGTGGGCCCCTTCCACATGTCACCGTGCAAAAAGACTCATCTTTTGGTAGCATTGATAAGTTACCAAGTGGGTTGAAGTTATGCCAGTTACCAATTGCGAAGCAATCACAGCAGTCAAGTTCTTAAATAGGATCATCTATAGGTTTGGGTATCCTCACAGCATAATAACAGACAATGGAACCAACATGTCCCTTGGTGAGATGGAAAAATTATGTGGGAACAATGGTATCCGGCTTGACATAGCCTCAGTAGCCCATCCACAAGCTAATGGACAGGTGGAAAGAGCAAACCAGGAGTTACTTCGTGGACTAAAACCACGGCTGCGAGTCCCGTGCATCAGAGCTGCTGGAGCATGGGTGGAGGAGTTGCCATCAGTGGTTTGGGGAATTAACACTACACCTAACAGATCTACTCAAATGACCCTGTTTTTCATGGTTTATGGTGCAGACGTAGTATTGCCGAGTGACATTATTCACGACTCTCCCCGAGTGTCGGCTTACGTTGAGGTGGAGAATGAGAAGACCCGGCAGGATGCCGTGGACATGATAGAAGAGCACAGAGAACAAGCCCTAGAAAGATCAACCATACATCAGCAGGATCTGAGGAGATATCATAGTCGGCGAGTCAAAACCCGGGTCTTCCAGGAAGGAGACCTGGTATTGCGATTGGTACAATCAAAGGAAGGAAAGCATAAGTTGTCTCCACCATGGGAAGGACCGTTCATCGTAAACCGGAATTTACACGATGGATCATATTACTTGATAGATGCAAGGGAAGAGTCGGATAATGTCAATGACACCGCTCACACAACTTCGTCTATGCAAGAGAGGGAAAGACCATGGAACGTGGCACAACTACGTCCCTACTACACCTAGACTAGACTAGGCTTACAACTGGAACTACACAATGTAACAGGCAGCAGGTTTCAGACGCACTCTTTTCCTATCCAGGGTACGTAAGGGGACTCGAGGGTTTTTAATGAGGCGGCTTGCTGACCTAACTTTTCTCATATCAATAAAGAGATGGTTACACTATGATGTTGTTTCTTTCTTATGTGTTTTTTGTTAAGTTTTTATGTTTCCAGTTTTTTCTTTGTGTTTTATTATCTTTGTCAGGTAAGTGTTATTTGTTTGTTTATAGTACAATAGTTTTTCTAAAGGTTATATATATAGGTCTTGGGGGCTGATTGCTTGAATAGCACAGTTGCAAACTCAAAGACCCGGCCACGATGCCATGAAGTTATAAGGACCGATTACCTGTAATAAGTACGGTTGCAATCTTATAACTGGACAATAGAGCCAAATTTTTCTTGATTGCTCTTGTTTAAGCTTGATGTGACTCGCAAAAATGTGGCATGCTTTGCTAGCGTGTAATTACAATTAGTCATGATGCCCAATGGGACTTGCCTGACCCTGTTTTTATACAGTTATGGCAGCATTGAATACCCACGCGAAAGCCGGCTTACAGCAAAGAGAATCAAAAGGGTCATCCAAACCACAAGTTATGCAGAGTACAAGGTTAACAACCGGAAACTCGCAACATATTAAGCATAACTTCAAACCTATACGAGTAACTCTAGGTTTTGGGGCCTTAGCAGACACAATTTGCCTTTGGAAACCACCAAACCCTTAGACTCGGAAATTCGGGTCTTGGGGACTCGGGATTTCGAAAACAGCAACAAATTGTCTAGCTATCAAGCTTAAAACCCAAAAATCCGAGTCTTGGGGACTTAGGAAATAAAGTCCACTTGTCAAAAATCCCCGAGACCCGGAAACCGAGTCTCGCAAAAGGAAAAATAGCGAAAACCAGCAACAAAAAGTTCAAGTCCAGGAAATAACAAATCCATGAGAAAGGCCAGAAGGGCCACAAAGGCTATTAAGGTTCTTAGCGTATTACAAACCAAGGAAGTTGTATCAAAAAAATGCACAAGCGCACTACTAAAAGGATAAATTGTTTTAGGCATATTACAAAATGCCCATTGGCCGAATGAAGTGTTTGGAGCGGTAGAAGGTGAAACTTTACTCGGCATTCTTGGCCGAGTCATCAATGTTGTCCTGGGCAGCCGGGTCTTTGACTTGCTCGTCGGCGGTCTTCTCGGCCTCAGCGTCCGGGTCAGCAGCAGTACCGGCGCGCGCTGGAGAAGGGACAGCCGGTGTTGAGGTGGTAGGCGCAGTATCGGCCTCAGCCTTCTTCTTTGCAGCTTCCTCCTTCCTCTGGGCAGCTTCCGCCTTCCACCGTGCCATCATGTCAAAAGGCTTTGGCAGATCCGACTGAATTGGCTTGTCTTCGGCGTCGTAAGTCGGAACAATCTTGCTTAAATCCAGACTGTCAGCGATCAAGCTCGCCGAGTGACGCACCTCAGTATTGATGGCCTTGAAGTTCTTACCAGAAAATTTGGAGCCGTCATGGTTGAATTCGGGAAACCCACCAACGAGCTTTGCCGGCTCAAGTTTGGGAAAGTAGGCATTGGCCAGAGCGAGCCCCCGGGTTACTCCAACCCGGCACGACGAGCGCTTCCAGTGGTCGATCCACTCGGGGATGGTGGAACATGCGTCAAGCATGGTTTTCAAATCACCATACCCGGTACCCGGCCACTTGATAGCTTGCAAAATCCATTTGGTGCCGGCACATAGTTGCCGGATTACGGCCTTTAAGGTCTTTAGCTTATCGATATCATCTTCATCTGGGACCGCCTCACCCAGCCCTGCAGAGTAACAGAAAGGCTAAAGCAAGAAATTCCGAGTGTTTTGCAGAATAAGAAATCCGGGTTATAGTTAATCAGTTAGAAATTATTACCAAGCAAGGTGCGATAAGTATCGGCAATTTGGGTCGAAAGCCTCTTCAGCTCACCCTCAGCTGTGTGGGATCTCTTCCTATACTTTCTCACATTTTTCTCAAGTTTCTCCACATCGGCTTCCAGCGATTCACGCAGCTTTGTCTCAACCTCGAGGAGCTTGTTGGTTTTAGCCAACATCTCCTCAGATTGGGCCACGTATGCCTGTGAGAAAAGAAAAGGAAATGTTAGTCAGACAAAAGACATATCCGGGTGTGATTAATCATAGTGTTATAAAGTACTAAGCAAACTATGCATAGTTCACTCGGAACTTGGGGACTAGGTGAATATACAAGCAGTGTTGGTTAATTTACCTGGTGCTTAGCTGCCATGGCTTCCAGAATGCCCTTTTCATCAGTTTTCAAGGTATAAAGAGCACCTAGCATTTCTTCAAAGTTCAGATCGTCAAGTTTCACCCCGGAGGAGCTAGGGGCTTGGTTACTCGGAGGCGGAGTCCTTTTCTGCTTGGGAGGGGGGACACCCGGGTCGCCTGGGTATCAGGAGTAGGATCACCCCTCCTCGTGCCCAGGACCTCGACGTCATCACCTCCGGGTCCGTGTGACGGAATAGGATACTCGGCCTCATGCTCGGCCGAGTCTTTCAGCGGGTCTTCCTCTTTATCTTCTTCTTCAACGCCGCCAGTCGCGGCCTTTACAATGTCTTCCGGATCCTTCATTGCCGGGTCATCCACATCCATATCGTTCGGGTCACTGTTTGTGACCTTGGCTCTAAGGAAAAAAGAGAACAAGAAACAGTCAGCACATGGTAAATGAGAGATATGGAAAAAGCTAGTGTATTGAATAGCAAGAAAGGTGACTTACCCGGTGTTCACGACAAAATCCGTCGGGAGATCGTTGCTAGACCCGGACGAGGCTGATAAAGATTGGGAAAGTGAGACCCGGATTTGCCCGGCTAGTGGATGGTTTGGAGATGGAAATCTTTGATGAGAGCGGGAAGAATGGGTTTGGGGAATACCGGCTTTGCGAACGGGGGACGAAGGGATGCCCGGGTTGAGAGGATCATCACCCGGAGAGTTCCGAGTTACCCTGCGTTTGACTGGGGCGGGTTCCTGCAAGCGCGATGAGGCGATCAAGTGTCGGTTAAGCTCGCACATGTTAGCGTATGAATATGGTTTGGAGGCAATAGAGGAATAAGGAACCTTGAATACAACTGTCCGGGCCTTCCTCTTCGTCCCAACGTCAATGTCCGGCTCAGCTTCGCTTTCGTCGGATTGGGTCTCCTCTTTATCCTCCAATCCTGGAAAACATAGCATATTGTCAGAAAATTGAAGCAAGTTGGGATAAAAGTTAACAGAAAGGGAAATGAGTAAGACTCGGATGTTACCCTCATCGGTATCAACCGGCTCTTCATCCTCTTCTGAATTTTCGGAAGGAGGGGGGTCTCGATCTTCAAGAAAGCGCTACCTTCCTGAGATAAAAACACAGTGATAAAGGTTAGTAGTTGTACCAGAAAAATGTCAGTCGGATAAAAAGTGAGGGCCGGATCTTACTGCTGGAGTCGAGTTATCCCGCGTGTAGGGGTCCAGGCCGGCTATGGTCCGGATCACCTCCATTTTCTCGGTCAAGAAATTTTTAATTATCTTGTTCGCATCCGCGGCCGGGTAATTCCTTAGTGAGTAACGAAGGGAATCCGTGAGGTGTCCAGAGTAGTTACACATAAGTTTGGGCCGGACAGCGTTGGGTTGGATCCGGAAAGTTACCCAAGTTTTGACTAAGTTAAGCCCAAGGAGGCCGTGGGCTGAGAGTACAGCGAGCTTGGTGAGGAGGGGTTGGATGGACTGCCTATCCGACTCAGAAGCGAAGGAGCTAAGATTGCCAGATAGAGTGAGGAGACCTTCGGAGGAACCCGGCAATGTCTTTTCACCGGGTGAGGAGGTGTCCTAGCAATAAAAATAAGTCTTTTGCCAGTGTTTGACATGGGAGTTAAGACTCAGAGTCGGCATTAAGGAATTCTTCCGTCTCTGGATAGAAACCCCACCGCAAACCAGGAGGGCTCCGTCGCCGCTCTCGCGGCACGGCTTGCACTGGAACAACTCGAGGAAGAGTGCGAGATTTGGAGGGATGCATAAGTATGACTCACACAGGACAATAAAATGAGTGATGTTCAGCATGGAGTTAGGACCAATATCAAACATTCGGAGCTTATAATGATCTAGCAATTCGCGGAAGAAAGGGTGACCCGGGGGGCGAAAACCCCGGATGACATGCTCTACGAAGATCACTACCTCATCAAGACCCAGCGAGGGCCGAGTCTCTTCTCCAGGCACTCTCCAATGAATTTCTTCCCGGGCGGGTAAGACGCCAGATTCGGCAAGTTCATCCAGCTTGGCCTTGGTCACTGTCGACCTCGCCCAGTTGGCAGAGATCGATTGACTCGGCTTCGCCCTGCCAGCCGGCTGTTTGCCCTTCGTTTTCGCGCCGGCCTTAGGTGCCATGGATGTAATCTAAGAAAAAAGACAAAGTGCAGGACATAAATAACTTGAGACCCGTAAAATGGTCGTGATCCGACTCAGTGAAGAATATTTGCGGGAAATCTTGGCAGATTGGATCTGGGCGGAAAGGTTTACGGGAAAAATTATGATTACAAGTAATGGAGATGCGCTATAAGGTGAGCTATTGAATCTAGAACAAGCAGTGGATATGAAAGTGCAAAGCATGGAGTGAAAAGTCGAGGGGAATGAAAAGGGCATCTAGGCGCGGAGCTAGATCCGATCCACCCGCAAGAAGAACACGGTTCAAATCAAGGGTGAAATTCATGGGGTTAAGGGAGCTTACCGGAGGGATTTAGGGAAGAACGCGGCGGCGGCAGATGGCGCGACGGCGGCGGTCCCTAGGGCTCTCCGGTGAGCTGCTCGTGGACGCGGCGGCGGAGGTCAACGGCGGCTTCATGGCGTCGCGAGTGCGGGCGCGGATGGATGGCGGCGGCCCGTCTCCGGCGAACGTGCTCGTGGGCGGTGCTGCGGTACGGGCTCGAGCTTGGAGGCGAGAGCTCCGAGAGAGGAGAAGAGATGGAGAGGTGATGGCAAATAGTGAAGTGGATCTGAACGGTGCCGTTTGGGTACCTATTTATAGGAGCTGAGCGGGAGCGCCCTAGGTCTAAGCGGCGGGAGCCAAATTTTCGGGAAAAGGATACTCAACCGGATTTTTCGGGATAAGCATTGAAGGCTCCCGTTACGAGATATCCGGAAAAGATTGGAACAGATTACAAGCGCGATATTCGGACTGACTGGCGAGTGATGCGAGTCCGGGTCTTGTGTGCTTTCTCGGAGTGTTGACCCGGGAAAACAATGCTAGACTCGGGGAAAAGTCGGGTTACTATATAGACCGCCTACAGAGCTAGGCCTAGCTATTATCAAAGCATTCTAACCCGGTATTTTATAGACTTGTATGTTTCTTATTTTGCAGGGAATAGCGTGCGCTTCATGGTTGATCCCGCGAAGCCCAAGCTATTCTGGGGACTACTGATGGAGGGATGGAAACCCGGTATGCTAACGCCAAGGTGTAACTCGGCCCAAAGGGAACTGCGCAAGACCCGGCTCAAGGAAGAGGAGTTTCTAGAAGGCCCGAGAAGCAGTGTGGGCCTCGTAACCCGGCTTTGGGGTTACTATTAGGAAACTTAGGGTTTTTTATGCGGTTACCGGGTAGGACTCCGAGTATGCCTTGGATAGGAAGCCAGCGGGCGGGTAAGATATAAACCGGCTCCTAGGGTTAGAAAGCACACGAGCTTCACCAGATATTCGAGTGTCCTTGTAACACGAGAGCTGATATTGTAACCCTAGATCGGAGACTCAGCGACTTGATTGCCAGAGCTACCGGATCGATTGATAGCATGGTTTCCCTTGATCTAAACCCTCTCCCAAACACCAGAGTCGAATTGCCCCCAGATAAGTTACCCTCGGTAACATCTGTCGTGATTATCCCACGACAGTGCCCGTTACGGGATATCCGGAAGAGATTGAAACGGATTGCGAGCGCGATATTCGGAACTGATTAGCGAATGGTGCGAGTCCGGGTCTTATGTGTTTTCTCGGAGTGTTGACCCAGGAAAACAATGCTTGACTCGGGAAAGGCCGGGTTACTATATGGACCACCTACAGAGCTAGGCCTAGCTATTATCAAAGCATTCTAACCCGGAATTTTATGGACTTGTGTGTTTGTTATTTTTGAAGGGAATAGCGTGCGCTTCATGGTTAGTCCTACGAAGCCCAAGCTATTCTGGGGACTACTGATGGAGGGATGATAACCCGGTAGGCTAACGTCAAGGTGTAACCCGGCCCAAAGGAGGTCACGCAAGACCCGACTCAAGGAAGATGAGTTTCTAGAAGGCCCAAGAAGGAACGTAGGCCCAGTAACCCAGCTTTTGGGATTGCTGTTAGGAAACTTAGGGTTTGTGTGTGGTTTCCGGGTAGGATTCCAAGTGTGCCTTGCATAGGAAGCCAGGGAGCCGGGTAAGATATAAGCCGGCTCCTAGGGTTAGAGAAAGGGAGCTTCACCCGATATTCGAGTATCCCTGTAATACGAGAGCTGATATTGTAACCCTAGATCGGAGACTCGGCGACTTGATTGCCAGAGCTACCAGATCGAATAATAGTATGATTTCCCCTGAGCTAAACCCTCTCCCAAACACCAGAGTCGAATTACCCCAAGATAAGTTACCCCTGGTAACGTCTGCCGTGATTATCCCACGACAGGCCACTCTACGTTAGGCGGAAGGGGGTAGAAAAGTGGAACCAACTACTTGGTTGTATTAGGTTAGGCCCAAGGAAGAGCCAACGAAATGGTAGGGCCCACCTCTTGGCAAGATTCCCCCAGTTCCGTCAGATTCGGGAGTTTCAGGCTCTAAGTAATCCTGGAACCCGCCAGAGAGAATCTAACGTCGGTGAAGCCCTAACACACAGAGAGAGAGTGAATATTGGGAATACAAGAACCATGCCACACTCTAACACACATGGTATGCCATACCATGGGATTTGGTGGCATTCAGACGATCTGGAGCCCCCTCTCCAGAGAAACATAGCCCCGCTGGGAAAAAGACGGAACTGCCAGTTTGGCCCCTCTACTTGAGCCAGAAAGGGGTAGAAAAGTGGAACCAATTACTTGTTTGTGTTAGTTTAGGCCTAAGGAACGCCCAAGAATTTGTTTGGGCCCACCCGTTGGCAAGATTCCCCGAGTTCCATCAGTTTAAGGAGTTTCGGGCTCTAAGTAGTCTTGGAACCCGCTAGAGAGAATCTGACGCGCCGGTGAAGCACTAACAGAGAGAAAGAGAGGGAATCTTGGGAATCCAAGACCCATGGCACACTATACACACACATGGTATGGCATACCATGGTGTATTTGGTGGAATTCATACGATCTGGAGGCCCTTCTCAAGAGAAACCATAGCCCCGCTGGAAAAAAGACTGAACTGCCGTTTTGGCCCCTCTACCTGAGCCGGAAAGGGGTAGCAAAGTGGAACCAATTATTTGGTTATGTTAGGTTAGGACCAAGTAACACCCAATAAAATGTTATGTCCCACATCTTGGCAAGATTCCCCCCGTTCCGTGAGATCCGGGAGTTTCGGGCTCTAAGTAGAACCCGCAAAAGAGAATCTGACGCCGATGAAGCCATAACACAGGGAGTAAGGGAATCTTGGGCATCCAATACCCATGCCACACTCTAACACACACAAGGTATGGCATACTGTGGTATTTGGTAGCATTCAGACGATCCGGAGGCCCCTCTCCAGAGAAACCATAGCCACGCTGGGAAAAAGACGGAACTGCCATTCTGGCCCCTCTACGTGAGCCGGAATGGGGGCAGAAAAGCAGAAACAATTGCTTGGTTGTGTTAGTTTAGCCCCAAGTAACACCCAAGACAATGGTAGGTCCCACCTCTTGGCAAGATTCCCCCCATTCCTTGAGATCTGGGAGTTTCGGCCTCTGAGTAGTCCTGGAACCCGCGAAAGAGAATGCGGCTCTGGTGAAGCCATAACACAAAGAGTGAGGGAATCTTGGGCATCCAAGACCCATGCCACAATCTAACACACATAGTTTGGCATACCCTAGGATTGGGTGGGAATTCAGACGCTCCGGAGCCCCTCGCCGGAGAAACCCTAGGTGTGCGGGATTAAAAGAAGAAACTGCCGGACCGGCCCCTTTACGTGAGCTGGAAAGGGGTAGAAAAGTGGAACTAATTGATTGGTTGTGCTAGTTTAGGCCCAAGTAACTCCAAATAAAATGGTAGGACCCACCTATTGGCAAGATTCCCCCTGTTCTGTCAGATCCGGGAGTTTCGGGCTTTAAATAGTTTTGGAACCCGCTAGAGAGAATCCGACACCGGCGAAGGCGTAACACACAAAGAGAGGGAATCTTGGGCATCCAAGACCCATTACACACTATAAAACACATGGCATGGCACATACCATGGGATTTGGTGGTATTCAGACGATCCAGAGCCCCTCTCCGGAGAAACCCTAGCCCCGTTGGGAAAAAAGACGGAACTGCTGTTATGGCCCGTCTACGTAGCCGGAAGGGGGTAGTAAAGTGGAAGTAATTGCTTGGTTGTGTTAGGTTAGGCCCAAGTAACACCCAAGACAATGGTAGGGCCCACCTCTTGGCAGGATTCCCCCTGTTTCCTCACATTCAGGAGTTTCGGGCTCTGAGTAGTCCTTGAACCCGCCAGAGAGAATCCGACGCCGGTGAAGCCATAACACACTGAGTGAGGGATTGTTGGGCATCCAAGACCCGTGGAACACTATAACACACATGGTATGTCATACTATGGGATTTGGTGGCATTTATACGATCTGGATCCCCTTCTCCGGAGAAACCATAGCCCCGCTAGGTAAAAAGACGGAACTGCAGTTCTGGCCCTGTACGTGAGCCGGAAGGGGGTAGCAAAGTGGAACCAAATATTTGGTTGTGTTAGGTTAGGCCCAATGAACACCAAAGACAATGGTAGGGCCCACCTCTTGGCAAGATTCCCCGAGTTGCGTCAGTTCTGGGAGTTTCGGGCTCTAAGTAGTCATGGAACCCGCGAGAGAGTATCCGACGCTGATGAAGCCCTAACACAGAGAGAGGGAATCTTGGGCATCCAAGACCCGCGACACACTATAACACACATGGTATGGAATACCATGGGATTTGGTGGCATGCAGACGGTCTGGAGGCCCTTCTCCGGAGAAACCATGCATAGCCCCGCTGGGAAAAAAGACGGAACTGCCGCTCTGGCCCCTCTACGTTAGGCAAAAGTGGGTAGCAAAGTGGAACCAACTTCTTGGTTGTATTAGGTTAGGCCCCAGTAACACCCAACAAAATGGTAGGGACCACCTCTTGGAAAGATTCTCCCAGTTTCGTCAGATCCGGGAGTTTTAGGTTCTAAGTAATTCTGGAACCCGCCAGAGAGAATCTGACGCCGGTGAAGCCCTAACACAGAGAGAGCGAGTGAATCTTGGGAATACAAGACCCATTCCACACTCTAACGCACATGGTATGCCATACCATGGGATTTGGTGGCATTCAGACGACCCGGAGCCCCCTCTCCAGAGAAACCATAGCCCCGCTGGGAAAAAGACGGAAATGTCGTTTTGGCCCTCTAGTTGAGCCAGAAAGGGGTAGCAAAGTGGAACCAATTGCTTGTTTGTTTTAGGTTAGGCCCAAGGAACACCCAAGAAAATGTTTGGGCCCACCCGTTGACAAGATTCCCCGAGTTCCATCAGTTTAGGGAGTTTCGGGCTCTAAGTAGTCTTGGAACCCGCGAGAGAGAATCTGAGGCGCCGGTGAAGCACTAATAGAGAGAGAGAAAGGGAATCTTGGGAATCCAAGACCCATGACACACTATACACACACATGGTATGGAATACCATGGTGTATTTTGTGGCATTCAGACGATCTGGAGGCCCCTCTCAATAGAAACCATAGCCCCGCTGAGAAAAAGACGGAACTGCCGTTTTGGCCCCTCTACGTGAGCCGGAAAGGGGTAGGAAAGTGGAACCAATTACTTGGTTGTGTTAGGTTAAGACCAAGTAACACACAATAAAATGGTAGGTCCCGTCTCTTGGCCAGATTCCCCCCGTTCCGTGAGATCTGGGAGTTTCGGGCTCTAAGTAGAACCCGCGAAAGAGAATCTGACGCCGGTGAAGCCATAACACAGGGAGTAGGGGAATCTTGGGCATCTAATACCCATGCCACACTCTAACACACACAAGGTATGGCATACCGTGGGATTTGGTGGCATTCATACGATCCGGACGCCCCTCTCCAGAGAAACCATAGCCCTGCTGCGAAAAAGACGGAACTGCCGTTCTGGCCCTTCTACGTGAGCCGGAATGGGGTAGCAAAGCAGAACCAATTGCTTGGTTGTGTTAGGTTAGGCCCAAGTAACACCCAAGACAATGGTAGGTCCCACCTCTTGGAAAGATTCCCCCCATTCCTTGAGATCTGGGTGTTTCGGGCTCTGAGTAGTCCTGGAACCCGCGAAAGAGAATGCGGCGCCGGTGAAGCCATAACACAAAGAGTGAGGGAATCTTGGGTATCCAAGACCCATTCCACAATCTAAAACACATGGTTTGTCATAACCTAGGATTGGGTAGGAATTCAGACGCTCCGGAGCCCCTCGCCGGAGAAACCTTAGGTGTACGGGAGAAAAAGAAGAAACTGTCGGTTTGGCCCCTCTACGTGAGCCGGAAAGGGGTAGCAAAGTGGAACTAATTGATTGGTTGTGTTAGTTTAGGCCCAAGTAACACCAAATAAAATGGTAGTATCCACATATTGGCACGATTCCCCCTGTTCTGTCAGATCCGGGAGTTTCGGGCTCTAAATAGTTTTGGAACCCGCTAGAGAGAATCTGACGCCGGCGAAGGCCTAACACACAAAGAGAGGGAATCTTGGGAATACAAGACCCATGACACACTATAACACACATGGTATGGCACATACCATGGGATTCGGTGGTATTCAGACGATCCAGAGCCCCTCTCCGGAGAAACCCTAGCCCCGCTGGGAAAAAAGACGGAACTGCTGTTCTGGCCCGTCTACGTAACCGGAAGGGGCACTAGTAGAAAAAGGCCTATCAGTGGCGCACCAAATTGCTATTCTGTGGCGCACCTAGGGGACAAAGGGGCGCGCCACAGAATTCACGCCATAGAATATATTTCTGTGGCGCACCGTGGCCGTGCGCCACAGAAATGTCAATTCTGTGGCGCACCTCAGCCGTGCGCTACAGAAATTTGCAATTCTGTGGCGCACCAAGGGGGGGTGCGCCACAGATTTTTTTTTTGAATTTCAAAAAAAAAGGCGGCCAGATCTGGCCGCGGGAATTTTTCGGAAATTTCGCCGGATTTCGTCGGATGCTCGCCGGAGTTGGTGTGTGGAGGATGGGGTCACCGGAGTTTGTGGGGAGGAGAAGGAGAAGCTCGCCGGAGGTGGTGGTGGTGGTGGTGTGGAGGAGGAGGAGAAGGAGGAGGAGGAGGAGAGGTGGTGGTGGAGGAGGAGGAGCTCACCGGAGGGGGTGGTGGAGGAGGAGAGGAGCTCACCGGAGGGTGGTGGTGGTGGAGGAGGAGGAGGAGGAGCTCGCCGAGGTGGTGGTGGTGGAGAGAGAGGGGTGGTGGTGGTGGAGGAGAGAGGTGGTGTGGTGGGTGAGGAGGAGAGAGGTGGTGTGGTGGGTGGTGGTGAGGAGGAGGAGGAGGGAGCGGTGAGTAGGGGGGGAGAGGAGAGAAGATGAAAGTGGAGGAGAAGTGTGGGAGGGAAGAAGAGGAGGGAAGGAGGGTAAAGAGGAGGGAGGAGGCAGGATTCGAAATCCTGCCTCCACAATTCTGTGGCGCACCAAATGAAGGGGTGCGCCACAGAATTTTTTTTTTTAATTTTTCTAGTCAAAATCTTAAAACTGCCATAACTTTTGTTCCTTTTGGAATTTGGCGATTCTAAAAAAAAGCTCACAGGCCGAAGGCCAGTGAGGTTGGGTTCCTTTTCTCTCTCTCGTTTTTTTTGATATCTTGATCATTTTTTTTCGACATCGTATGCAAAAGTTATGCCCATTTTACTTTTTTTAACGAACTTTTGCTAGGAAAGTCGAAATTCATTTTCAAAATTTGATAAAAATGTAGACCTTAAACTCTCCGTGCATCTATAAGGGATTTATTTTGATGCTTTTTAGACCTCCAACTCTTCCAAAAACTAGAAAAGACGTTCCCGGGGGGGGAGTTGGTGCGTGGACAGAATTTTTTGGATGGGAATTCTGTGGCGCACGTGGCAGTGGTGCGCCACAGAAATGTCATATTTCTGTGGCGCACTAAACCACCATGTGCCACAGAATAGGAGTGTGGCAATCATTGGTGGGGCCCCCAGCTTATTTCTGTGGCGCACCCCTATCTAGTGCGCCACAGAATTCCCCTTTTCTGTGGCGCACCACGGTCCCGTGCGCCACAGAATGCTTCTTTTCTGTGGCGCATGCCCACCCGTGCGCCACAAAAATATATTTCTGTGGCGCACCAAGAAGCCATGCGCCACAGAATCTGTTCCATAGAAAAGCACTTCTCTACTAGTGGGGGTAGTAAAGTGGAAGTAATTGCTTGGTTGTGTTAGGTTAGGACCAAGTAAGACCCAAGACAATGGTAGGTCCCACCTCTTGGCAGGATTCCCCCTGTTTTTTCACATCTGGGAGTTTCGGACTCTGAGTAGTACTTGAACCCGCTAGAGAGAATCCAACGCCAGTGAAGCCATAACATACCGAGTGAGGGAATGTTGGGCATCCAAGACCCATGGAACACTATAACACATGGTATGTCATACCATGGGATTTGGTGGCATTCAGACGATCCGGAACCCCTTCTCTGGAGAAACCATAGCCCCGCTAGGTAAAAAGACGGAACTGCAGTTCTGGCCCCTCTACGTGAGCCGGAAGGGGGGTAGCAAAGTGGAACCAAATGCTTGGTTGTGTTAGGTTAGGCCCAATGAACACCCAAGAAAATGGTAGGGCCCACCTCTTGGCAAGATTCCCTTGCTTCGCTGGAACATTGATCTGTTGACCAGAAGTCAACCTTTTGGTCTACCCCTATGACCAGCGTCGGAAGGGGGTAGACCTCAATACTATTTTGCTTGGTTGTGTTAGGTTAGACCTAAGCTACATTAATAACCAAAATCTAGCTATACTTTTAACAATATTCCCTCCGGTTTGCCCGAATGGGGAGCATCGACGGTTCGAGACCTATAAGTGTAGTGCATAACCTTCCTATATGATGCCGGTGAAACCAAACACACCTATGGGTAGTATATTGGCCCCTCCCCACCTCGATCCCAGCACAGGTTTATAAATATTCTTAGTGCCCCACCATGGTTTACGTAGGATTCCGATACTTTAGAGCCCAACGGTTCACTAGAACATTGATTTGTTGACCAGAAGTCAACCTTTTGGTCTACCCCTATGACCGCGTCGGAAGGGGGTAGAACATAATACTATTTTGCTTGGTTGTGTTAGGTTAGGCCATAACTACATTAATAACCAAAAATCTAGCTATACTTTTAACAGTATTCCCTCTGTTTTCCCCGAACAGGGGGCATCGAATGTTTATAACTAAACTGGAGTAGTACATATATATTAGTAAGTATAGATCATTACATTCTAATTAAAAATACGGCGGGAAATATAAATTAGGCCTAAACTATCCTAGACGCCGGTCCGACCGTCCTCCTTGTCGTCGCTCGCTGCCATGCTGGCCTGGTCATCGTTCGGCGCCATGGACGGTGCACGCGTCGGAGCACTCGTCCCGTCGGAGTAAATAGCGGCGACATGCAAACCGCAATGACCCTGGCGCCGCTTGGGAAGCCGGGAAGGCTGCGTACCGCGTTAATGCTAGGTGTGCGGCAGAGGCGAAGCACCGTCCCGCCGCCTGGTGCAGGTCGCGTCCCATCGTCGCCATTACGCGCGGCAGACTAACCACCGCATGCACGACGCCGTGTGCATGTCCAAGGCGTGTGAATGCGAGACGTGTTGGCACGTAACCACATGTTCGTCATCTAGGCTGCATACACATGGTAGTTATGTTGGCACGTACCATTATTTATAGTGAACTTGGCAAAGGGTGGTACCCCGTTTCGCAAGCAAACACGTGCCATATCGTTTTGTACGCGTACACGTATAAAACGGTATCATCTTTTCTACACGTATGATAGAGCCTTTGATATTCGCTGACTTGGTGGGGTGAGATTTTTGTGAATTTGAGTCACTGATTGGTGGCCTCGCGGCGTCCCGGGCCCTACTTTCCAGTGACTAAATGTCACATCATTCTATGTTGACTAAGTCAGCCGGCGCGTTCCACCATGCATGCGCACACGACATGGCGACCAGTCGAAACGGGGCGGCCTCGAAACGACACTCTGTATATAAAGCTCCTGCCGCATCGCCTCTCTCCCTCATCCTTCTCTCCCAACTACCGAGCGCAAAACCGCGAGTTGGTTCTGCAGAATGGAAGGTTCGCAGCAGGAGAACGACGGCATCGTCCCTTCTGTTGTCGTCGCCGCAGGAGCCGCCCATGGCGGTTCCAGTTCGTCGCAGCCGCAGTATGTCGTTGTCGCCGCTGGTTCGTCGGCCGTCCATGGCGCTTTGAGTGCACCGCCTGCTCCTGCCGCGGTGGAGGCGCCTGTTGCTTTCCCTCTCCTGGCAGATCTGGGTGATCCCTACGGGGATTACCCGGCGTTCGACGAGGACGTCGACAACCAGGACTCTGAGGTATCTATGTCCAGGCCGGCTTAGTTTATTGTCAAAGATCCAGGGTCTGTGCATGACTGCACGCAAGTTTGGGCTTCTAGTGTTTGTAGTTGCATGTATACTTTGGTTTTTTTTTTGTAAAGTTTGGGATGCTGGTGTTTGCGTTTGCATCTGTTCTTTAGGGGTTCGATGTTTTTTGTATTCGGGATTAAAAGGTTTGTAGTTGGATCCGTACCTAGGGGTTCAAGGGTTTTTTGTACACGCAATTTCAAGATTCAGAGGTCTGCTTGCATCTGTACTTAGAGACCGAAGGGAAAAACATTGTAAAAAAATAGACATGTACTAGACACTAAATTGACAATATAGATGTCCAGCTATGAAACTAATAACATCTATGCATGAATCTTTTTAAATGATCTTCTATATAGAGTTATGGATGATCAAATATAGATGAGAGTTGATTCAGAGGCTGTAGTTGCATCTGTACTTAGGGGTTCGCAGGTTTTTTGTATTTTAGGGATTCAGAGGTTGTAGTTGCATCTATTCTTATGGCTTCTAGTTTTTGGTGTGCATGTTAGCATGCATGCGAGTTAGAGATTCTACATTTTTTGGAAGCATTTTCAATTTGTGTAGTTATTTTGCCTCGCAGACACTCTTGACAAATTATGATTTTTTTGCAAAATCACATATTGTACCCCCCGTGTATGATAATTACTTGATTCAGTTTATGCATATAATTAAAGAACGATTATTGTATGATATTTTTGATCTGGTAAGGTATAATAACATGTCCTGATTAGAATATTAATCTGTTGAATGTTATCTTAGATCATCAATGAATTCATGATGTGTTATTATCTGTTTTTGTGCATTAGTTCACCAAATATATATAGTGGAAACTGTAATGTTGTATAAAATTCGACACATTTTTCTGAACATTGATGTCCTCTTTAGGGCGCATCTGCTAAATAAGTTACTTGATGAAGTGTATGTAAATAAATCAAGAACTATTTCTTTATGTTCTTTGTGATCTGGTTAGCTATATTACTCATTTGCCAATAAGATTGTGTTTCTAACTTTTGTTTTATTGCAAATTTGAAGGAAGAAGATCTGGAAGTCGGCTCTTATGAGGACGATATGGCTCGAAGAGCAGACATGTCCTGAGGAAGCTGCAGGCGGGCACCATTCGGTACCATCGTCACGGCAACTTGTTCTACCCTTTCTGTGTCAGAAAGGTAGCAAACGATCGCCATAGCTTGATCTTACATGTCGTCGGTGTGGGAAATGGCTCCGAGTATCGTGCGCCCCATGTTAGGGCCAATCGCGCTGCCTACGGTGTCTTCCTGAAGAAGCTGCTTGCGCAGGATATCCTTGCAGGTCTTGCGGAACCTCCTCCTCGGCCTTTCTCCAACAAGGCCAGGAGGGCCGCGAAGATTCAGAAGCGGGAGAACATGTTCCGCGCCCTTATTTCAATGAGGCCAGGAGGGCCATGAAGGCTCGGAAGCGGCAGAACATGATGTAGTTGTTGCTGGTGCGCTCGTTGTTGCAGCTTGCACGTTGTGTTTGTGTTATCTCTTACTTCTGGTAGTGTTGTCTGGTGTGTGCGTAGTAAGAACTTTTAAAGAACCTCTATCATGTTGGTATGTAAGAACCTAATATGTATATTATATTAGTATATTTTTCTTAACCCGATCATGTTTTAAGGATGTCAAAAGACTTATTAGGCATGATTTAGTAATAAGTGGATGTGACAACTCATTGATCCGGTCGATCAATGAATTGTCACACCCCTTTACTACTGGATCATGCCGAATAAGCCAATAGTTGGTGCAACATCACAAATGTGAGTAATAAGACTCGATCTTTGGTGTGTGGAAATGAGTCAGCCCCTCCCCCCACCACTAGGCACTGTCTTATTTTGCAATTATTTGCTAACTAAAATGAAAAAGAATCCAAAGAAATAGACTAAAAATGCGATCAGATCCTAAGACTCTTTTCCTTTTGGTTCTTTTTTATTTTATTTTTCAATCCGAAAAACAAGAATAAATTATGATTAACAGGTGTGGCGCCAAATCTCCACGGAATCAGCCTCACGTAGGGTCCCACTCGCTAGCGTCTACGCGCCAAATCTCCACCACACCGCGCTCCTCACCCACTCGGCTACTCCTCCACTAAAAGCGACTTCCACAAAAAGCCTCCACTTCGCCCTCCCGCCCCAAGGGCGGCTACCACGGCTTTGCCCTCCCCCGTCCTCGGCGTCATTCTCAAACAATGACTAGTAAGCGATGGTTCCCTCCCTTCCCCATCCTCAACCAAACGATGCGATGTAGGTTAGATGCCGGCAGATCTAGGTTTGATACCGGCGGATGTAGGTTAAATGCCGGCGGATGTAGGTCACCATTGATGTTTTAAGTTACCAACGGCCATGGATCTAGCTCACTCTACCGTTACAAGGCCCTCGGAGATCGTTTCCCCCACCCATATGGAGATCGACCTGAACAAGGCCTCGGAACTCGCAAAGCCCCCTGTTATTCAGATAGCCGAGGTAAATAGCATATAAATTAGTCCTGTAGCCAAATGTTCTCTTAAGATTCATCTATCTCCTTTCGCCTTCGTCGACACTTCTTTGATTTTTATTCTTTTCGTATTTGGCTATAGGACCACAGTGCAGGCTGTGACTTCTGCAGCATGTCGTGTACTGAAATTCAGAAATTGGTGCAGCAGTCAGTTGAGACAATTCAGAAATTGGTGCAGCAGTCAGTTGAGTAAATTGAATCTCATCGTCTCTCTGAAGTCTGCAAGTTGGCTGATGATACCAGCGCTGAGAAACTAATCTGTTTCGTCTGCTGCGAGGACAGGCTGGATAGGGCGATGAAAGCTTCAAAAATGCTAGCACTCGAGTTGGAACTGCGGGAGCAAAAGAGAAGCTTCATGATCATGCATGGCTTGGTTACTAAGCTTGATTCTGATCTGAAGAGCGCGAAGAAAACTTTGAAAGTAGCCGAAGAGAAGTGCGACATGCTCCAGAGTGGAAAAGACACCCTGTTGGAGAGTGCAAAGGACACCAATGTGAAGTTGAGATACATTCTTAGTTTCTTGCAAGATCATGAAATGAGGTAAAACTACTTTGCTCTTTAATTAGATTATGTCAACCTGCAATGCTTGCCAATGAGTCTTAGTTGTTATTCATTTCTCTGTTTTGTTGCATGTGTCGATGATTAAACTGGGCAATGCTAAAATCAAAAGGATTACTCCCTAGTACCTAATAGCGTTTACACGGACATTGTTTGTTCATGCTCCCTGGTCATGTGGAGTTTGACCCTTTGGACTTTTTTTGCAATGTATGTATGAGGCTTGCTTATTTTATGTTCATTCTCTGTTATGTGTGCCGATGATTAAACTCTGCACCTTCTCTCGGTGAGATATTGGCACTTACCTAGTGTTGTGTACAACTACATTTGTTCTGCATCTTCCTTGGTAAGTGTTCCATGATCTCATTGATTTCCGTGTGCTTCTTTACTATGAGACCCCAATTATGATTTTATCTGTAATGCATGAGCCATATTGGTTCTGCATATTCATTGGCAAGTGTTCGATAATTTTATTGATTGTGTGTGCTTCTTTACTATGAGGCCCCTATCTAGGCTTGGTCCTCTGCCGATGATTAATATGCAGCAATGTCTCCAATAGTTGTCGTACCATAGAAAAAAGAGTGCCATATTTGTGTTTGACCAGAGTGCCGATGATTAAACTGTGCAATGTTAAAATGCAGAGGGAGACTCCTCTAGACCTAGTAGCGTTTACAATGACCTAGTAGCTTGTTTATGCCACCGGGTCTAGCGGTTTATCACCTCTGTACTTGTGTCATTTGTACACGTGAGGCAGTTTTGTCACTCATCTTTGTATGTTTGAAAGTATATCTGCTTCTTTTTTTGTAGATAAGCTAAACATGTATGATGCTTTTCTACTAGTGTTTATGTGGACGCGGTTTCAGAAAGTTCCAGTGGATGATGTGAACCTCTGGATGTGGCTTCGGAATGCATGCTGGCATAGGAAAATATCCGTTGGATGATGTGAAACTGTGGATGTGGCTTCGGAGTGGATGTTGGCATAAAAAAAAAGTTCTGGTTAACTGTGGACCTGTTGTTGAACCTTTTGTGATGCTAATTTCAGTTACTATAAATCTCCTATGTTTCGGAGTGCATGTAACCGGGATGGTGGCGCGGAACAAACATCAAAGAGGGCGAGGCGACAGTATATTAGTATTAGTACTAGGGTATCCATTGTTGCAAATGTAAAACCATGTCAATTCATTTCCATTTTGGAGTGCATTTTATAATTTAGATCTCCTATATATTCAGTAATTTTGTTGACACTCGCCACATGGGATACCCGGTCAGCTCTCCTCTCCACTTCCAAACAGTGGATAATGCAGCGGCTCCCCATACGGGCGCAGAACGCTCTCCTCTCTACTCCCAAACTGTCCGTCTGTGCCACACCTCTCTACTCCCCTTCGCTGTGCGCAGATCCACCGGTACCATGTCTGGCCGTCGCGAGGAGGGCCGCCAACAGCAGATCCCCAGGTACTTTCCCCGGCGCAGCGTGCAAGGCGCGGAGCGTGCGCGTGCCCGCGAGGCGTACCGGCGCGAGGTGCATCAGGCCAACTCGTCCCGCGCACCACCACCTCCGGCTCCACCCATCGCACCGTCGGACGTCGAGGAGGAAGAAGAGGAGGAGTTCTCGTCGCCCTGCAGTGGCCCCACATGCAGGCGGGGATTTTAGCGTACTTAGAGAGTTTCGCGGCAGAAGAGCTCCCGCAAGCGAGGCTCCCCCGGCATTTCACTGTCAAGCTAGAGGCCGACACCGCGAAGCGATCCGCAATTCGATGCAGAACGAAGATGCGGCGGCGCACCCTTGGCTAGGACGCTAGGTCCGGTGTCTATTCTTTTCTTTTTATGATTTGTTTCAGAAACGGCTTGTTCACTGTTAACTGTGATGATTTCTAAAATTATGTGCATGCTTAATTTCGAAGATTATGTGCATGCTTATTTACCGTGGATGACAAGTGGGGTCCAGACATCAACTGGTCGGTCGTAGCCAGTCAAAGCAGTCAAACATGGCAGGATGTGTGACCCCAAGAAAAATTCGCGACGTTCTACGTGACTAGGCAAGTTTCGTCAAAGGCAACTAGTCTCTTAGTGGGCTACTGGGCCGGAGACGAAAATCCGCAACGTAAAACTAGCAAAAAGTCGAGCAAAACCAGTCCGCGACGGACCAAACCAATACTTCGAGGGCAAACTCCACTTTTCAGCCATTCGCGACGGAAACGCTCGACGTTATCAAAACGTTCCGCTCAAAACGTTCCGTATCGCATGGAATTTGGTAGTGAGGATGTAGACGCAATTTTAACTTACTGACTACGTCAGGCCACAGTGAAGATTGAGGGAGGGTGTTAGACTGTATATTCTGTATATTGTAACATGTACTTTGTACGTACCTCTTGGTACTCTTATATAATGAGATAGGCCATGCCCCAGAGCGTTGAGCCAGTTCCACCCAAAACATCATGTGTCTATTGTTTAACATGGTATCAGAGCCAAGAGGTCTTAAGTTCAAGACCCGGCCAACGCACTATTAAATCTAAAATAGTTGCGGTCTTTCATCGATCCCGCGTCTGAGGGTCTTCATGTACGTCACAACCTAGACGTGAGGGGGGATGTTAAAACCTGTTAGCCTAGTCTTTCCATCAGTTCGGACTTTTGGAATATATGGCTAGTGTATCTGTTTAATAGAGATTATACAATAGTTGACCGAATATAGGCGGATACATAGGCGATTTGAACGCGGTAAAGAAATTTCATCTAGTTTATGCCGAGGAGGTGGTAGAAGCCGGTGTAGTTGCCGCCGTCATCGCTCGGTGGCCCGTCCTTCTTTGGGGCGGGGTAGCTGCAGCTCGCCCCTGGGTTGCCGCCATCAGATTTCTCGGACGGCGCTAACATCACCTCCTCAGTTACGGCGGCGTGGCGCCGCTCGACGATCTCCTCCAGGGCGCGCCTCTGCCGCTCCATCTCCTCCTCAACGTACTGTTCCTTGGACTGGGCGAGGACGACTTCAATGTCGTCGGTGGCCATTGCAGTGCGATCCTCTCTCCACGTCGCCGGCTTCTTATGCTCGATGTCGGTCTCCTTCTTTGGGCCGACGAGGTGAAGGTGGCCGTTGATACATCCATTTTGCATCACTGTTTTATATTGCTATTTTCTGTTATTCATCGATATATTTCATGTTATGATGCATCACTTATGTTAGTTTATCTTATATTGAATGTTTCATAATTTTTGGAGAATAAACACCGGAACCAGAAATCTGATGAAAAAAACACCGTCAAGATACCCTATTTCAGAAGATCAGAAGAAGAGGGAGAATACGAGAGGAGTCTTAGAAGTTCCGAGGAGGAAGTGAGCCAGAAGGGCACCCAGAGGGGGGCCACCTGGGGCCCACACCACCATGCGGCGCCCCCCTCTTGTCGCGCCTGTGGGTGGTCTGGCCCCCCTGGCCCACTCCGGGGCGCCCCCTTTCGCGTACTTGACCCCCAGGGAACCCTAAGCCCCAACACATCATCGAAGAAATATTCCGCCGCCGCCTCGGGGCGGAAAACACCAGAGAGAGAAAACCTCTTCGACAGGGAGAAATGTGTCGAGGAAATTCCTCCACGGATTTACCCAGGTTATGTACGTCGCAACTATGGCGGCGTTCCTACTCCTGCAATCTCACTAAATCAGGGTTGAATCCTTAAGTATACAAAGTAGAATGTGAGTATGGTTTCGCTAACTCGGCAAGGATGAAGTTCCCGGTGAGTTGACTTCTAGCTATTAGAACTCTTGTTCTCTGTCTCTTTTATCTGCTTTCGTCCGGCTTTATATAGATAGCCGGACTAGGGCTTACATGAAGGAAACCTAGAAGACTACGGAAAGTAATCCTATTCTTGGAAAGTAAGGCATCCGACTTCTTCTCCAAGCTGGACCACGTATTTGGTCGTGATTCGGGTTCTTCTAGAATCCGGCTTTCTGTGCGTCAGCTTACTGGGCCGCCCAATGGACCTTACTCCATTGCCTACGGGCCACCCTAGTAATTAGGCCTTTGGCCAATGCTGGATACACCCCTAGTTGGCATATATCCGACGGTCATCCTCCCGGTATTATTCCTGAATTTATTGGAGAGAAAAAGAGAAAAGAAAAAGGGGGGAAAAGGAAGGGAGATGGAGGTGGAGTTGGACTCCACCCCCAATCTGAGCTGAGCTAGAAGGGAGGGGTGTGGCCACCTTTGGTGGTGCGATCACCTCCTCCTAGTACAAATAGGACTCCCTCTCACCTATGGCAAATCTCCTGCTACCTCCCACATATAAAGCACCCAAGTCTCAAAGCAATACACACAGTTGGCTCTCAAGCCTCTCTCTCTAGTACAATTAGAGGGTCTAAATAGATCTCATCTAATTTAATTAGAGCCTCTTCTAATTGGGTTTTGAGGTATCCTCTCCCGATTAGGCCCAGCTCTAATTCTAATTTTCTCTCATGTGATGTGAACTTTCAGTCTCATAAATAGCTCTAATATTGATTAGAGCTACCAATTAGCAATACGGGAAGACTGGCTCTCTTTGCCAGTTCCGAGTCATGAACGACGGACGCTCACGGGTTGACACGAGCGTACGCATGCACACCATAAGAGGAATTACACTTGTGATACTTGACGAGGGAAGACTTACCAACATCGTTGCAACTAGGCCTAGTTGTGAGGATCTACGATTGTTCATATCTCTTCTACGGCTACATCGAATCCGCTGCCCGATTAGTCGTGATCCTGATCCTCGCATGTATGGACATGCATCGTTACCTGCATAGTTGTCGGAGTATGTAGGGCATTTTTTAAAAAAATTCAGCATAGACCAGAAAAAATAATAAATGAATATTATTGTCTCGAGGGAAAATCTCCAACAGGTGTCTAGACTCTCAAATATATTTGCTGGATGGAAGAAAAATTAATCCTCGTTAAGAAAATTCCTTGACGATACCAAATTTCTCGCTTTGCAATGACTCCAAAATACCTCCATCATTGCCAATGATTTCCGATGATAGCATAGCAAGTGCTTTGCCTACAGACGATCTAT
>JAPCYS010002302.1:0-31064 GCA_028641055.1 Alopecurus myosuroides | reverse complement strand
CGTTAAACATGATTTTTTTTTTTTTGTACTTGAAACATGAGTATATATTTTTAATGCATAGGTATCAGACGGGCCCATTTCTTAGGGGAACCACAGCGTCGAGTGGGTCGTGTTGCTACTGCATGTATAGGCCGGGATGAGACCAGCCTTTCCGGCGTGCATATTTTAGGTTCCCCTATAGGTCGCTTAGTGCGAGTCCTATAAGAGCTGCGCTCGCCTTGTACGCTGTATGGGCCGGGCCCAATTAGGCGAGGGAGGACACCAGAGCCAGCGACTCTGCAGCTAATTCTCAAAAAAAAAAAAAACAATTGTACGCTATCTTCTCTCTCTTAAAAAAGGTGTATGCTAGCTCATTTAATAAAAAAATGATTTTTGTTTTAGAAATGAATACTTTTAGAAATTATGAACAAATTTTAAAAATGAACAAATTTAAAAAATTGTGATTTTCACAATGAACAATTTTGAAGGAAACCAACAAAAACGAGAAAAAAATTGTTCGTTTTGGAAAAGTGTTCATTTCAAAAAATTGTTCATTTTCAAAATATGTTTATTTAAAATTTTTGTTCATATTCAAAATTTGTTCGGACATTTTAAAGTTTGAACATTTTTAGTTTAAACAGAAAGAAAAAAAATAAAAACGTAAAAGAAAAACAGAAAAGAAAATGAAAAAAACTGAAAAACAGAGAAAAGGGAGAAGATAAAAAGGATAAAGAAAGATGTATGACACGTACATTTCCTAACCCATTGGATGTGCCCTTACAGCAGGAACCGGACGTCCCAGGTTCGATCCCTCTCCTCTGCATCCGCCAGCACTATACGATGCCTATAGCGAGTCGTACAACGACTGCCCGCGTACCATCCCAGGTTCGATCCCCCTCCTCTGCATCCGCCAGCACTATACGATGCCTATAGCGAGTCGTACAATGACTCACCCGCGTACCAGTTCACAGACGGGCCGGCCCATTAAGTAATATTCGCACATACAAAACAACATGGAAAAGGAGTGGGCAAGGTGATTCGAACCCAAAACCTTAGGTGAACCCAGAACCTGAGCCAAGGAACCACTGGGATAGATAGGGTTCGTGTCCAACTAGCCTTTTTTAACTTTTTATTGTCTTATTTTTCCATTTTTTAATGTTTTTTATTTACGTTTTATTTCTTTCTTTTCTTTATTTTATGCGAAAATATTCGTTTGAAATCTGTTCAAAATTTAAATGTTTAAATTCAAAATTTGTTCGCATAAAATATTTAAGTTTTAAATTTATTCAAATGAAAAAAGCGTTCACTTTTGAAATTTGTTCATTTTAAAAATTTGTTGTATTTTCGAAAATTGTTCAGATTTGAAAATCGTTCATATTTTTTTAAAACTGTTCAAAATTGAAAATTATTCAAATTTAAATTTGTTCAAACTTGAAAATTGTTCATACGTAACATTTTTTTCACCATTTAAAAAAAATTATGTTATATAATTTTTTTCTAACAACAGAAATTAAAAAGGAAAAAGAAATACAAATGGGATGGCCCAAGAGCGAGCGAGAGAGCCAGAGGGAACCAGCGAACCAGCTGCAACGCGGGCGAGCGAGCGTGGAGATTGACACAAAGGAGATGTTTGGTTCACGAGAGGTAACGCAAACGAAAATGGAAACAAATGCCACAGTTAATTTAAACGGTATGAGAAAAGCTAAATTATGTTTGATTAAAACTCTTGTGATGTAACGTAATCAGCGGCCACTACCAGAGAACGGACCTTTTGCCCCGGTTAAGGGGGTCTTATGCACCGGCCAGCCAACCGGGTTTGCCAAACCCGGGCTAAAGGCCCCCCTTAAGCACCGGTGGGCTTAACAACCGGGGTAAAAGGGTTGCCCACGTGGGCTCGCTGCCGGGGTAACCGGTGGGAACCCTTTTACCCCGGTTCGTAACACCAACCGGGGTAAAAGGTTCTATGCCGTGGCAGAGTTTTGACATGTTTCTTTGTGGGATGTTTTTGGGGTGTTTTTTTGTGCTGTTTTCTTTTGGGTGTTTTTGTTCAGTTTGTAAATGACATATTTGTTCCATATTGACAGTAATCATCATACATGTCATTGCATGCATTGATATCATCAGAAGATCATTACATTGATCATTTTGATCATTACATCTGAACAAATCATCATACATATCATTGCATGCATTGATATCATCAGAAGATCATTACATTGATCTCATTTTGATCATTACATCTGAACACACTTATACATATTGAGACCATCTACATACATGCATGCAGATCATTGTTTATAATAGAATCGTCCATTTGGATCTATGACTTCCTTCAGCAAAAAACCCGTCAATTCCTCTTGAATTGCTTGTAAGCGGTCTTTAGGTAGGAGCTCCTCCCGTAGATCGTGCAACGTTAAATTTCTCCTTCTTTTGAACCGCTCATTCACGATTATCTTTATGAGATAGAATCCACATAAATTTGTTCCATGTGGCTGCTTAGGGCACTTTACGAGAAATATAATTGAATCAAATAATGCTCAAGCAATTAAAGAGCGATGCGTGAATGTAGAAAGTACTACTTACGATGAGTGTATCAACATGCATATCACCTCTGTTAAACCGACTTCTTGCTTCCTGAACCGCTTCCAAGCCCTGTCCGGGAAAAGAAAAAAAAGAATAAAGGGGTCATCATATGATAATGATTGAACAAAAGGCGACGGTATAGTGCGACAAATATTGAACTTACTTTGTGAGCATTGAAATAATGGGCGTGTACTCCTTTTGTTCTTTATGCATAGAGTCCATGAGATCAACTGCTCCTATATCAACATGAATGTTGAAAAGAATCCAGTGAAAACTGCACACGTTTATATACATAGTCATGCATAACTCATCAATTACACTTAACATCGACTTAGCAAAATAGAAATGTGAAGTAATATGCATAAGACGGTAACACCCACTCTTGTTTGTAAGGAAATAGTATTTCACTACAGTGAAATTGTTTCGTAAAAAACATAACGATGTTATCCTCCGTAATTTTACGGTATCGTCCTAAAATGAAATCATTGACGATATATGGGTCAATGAACCCAATGCCACTGTTTCCATTACATTCCCGAAGCTTCAATCTGCATAGTATATATTGTAAAGTGAGGATAATATATGAAGCAATGATCGAACAAGCTGAGGTAGAGACTTACAGACAATAGGTGCTCACGAGCGATTTGTCGAGGGCGTCTAGATTATGGAAGAAAAAAGATCTTCAAAATCAATACAGACCGAGTCCTCGCGGAAGTAATCGTCATGTCTAATTTTTACCATGAGTTTGTCCTGCCCGGCCTTTGCGCTTTGGACATACCACTTATGCAGTTGGCGCTTCATTGTTGTCATAGAGTCGAGCAGATCAAGTCTGACGAGATACTTCCCTAACTCATATTTCCATGTCAAATTAGCCTTTGAGATGGACCCGTCGCCATCTCTTAGGAATTTCTCAACTACTATATCACAATCTCTAGCAAACCTCGTAGCTGCTTCCATATCAACTGGTTTGGATGGAATTGTGCAGTGTACAACACCTTGAGCAGGGGGGGCGGTTGATTTGGCTGCTCCTCGAGCTAGGGAATTGTGTTCCCGTCTTCCCGACTTTGTTATAAGTCATCAATAATCCACAATCATAGTCACATAGCAGATTCAGCTGAACTTGGGATGGCATTTCCAGCATATTCTTGAAGTGCTTCTTTACTGCCGGATCTATTGGTTCCTTTGGCGGATCCGAGGGTTTCTTTCCCCACGCAGACATCTGACGTTGCATGTACGCATTCACCCAAGCATTAGTCTCCACGTCATTTATTTCGTAAGGAAACTTTTCTTGCGGCATCTTGGGTTTCTTCTTCGGATCAGGTTTATTCTTTGGGGAATACTTAGAGGAAGCAGCCTTCTGCTTAGAAGACTTAGTGGGCGCGGAGTCGGCTCGAGCATTGGAGATCGAGACGGACTCGAGCTGCTGACGTCCATGGCGTCGACATGTGCTGGCGATGATCGAGGCGGACTCGTTGTAGGTGGTTGTGCTGGCGGTGGACTGTGTCCCGGAGAAGTAGGTGGAGATGGTGGGGGCGGAATGCTCATCGAAAACAATATGCATTTCTTTTTCCATTGTATGATGGAATGGACGGCTTCTCCCAGTGTCTCTACCCCATCACCTCCGGGGATGTCAAGTCGCATTATCGTCCAAGCCGCCTGAACATCATCCACACCGACATGAGCATAGCCAGGTGTAATCGGACGGCCATCGCATGTCGCTCCCTCTACACAAGGTAAATCATAGCCGTCCGCCACCTTGATGGATACGTTCGAGATAGACACGTATAACTCACAGCTTGTCTTCTCCTTGATTGCATCCACGACCTCCGTCTATGCAGCGTCATCAACAATCATATGTGTAGTATCAATCACCGTTGCAGTGCCAGCCGGGACCTCCGTTGAAGCTTCGCTGCTCCGGTGTTGAGATGGGTCTGCTTCGTCAAATGTAGGGTCTTGCTCCTAGGAGCACCGTGAAGTAATCTCATTAATCCGCTGTTGCTGCCACATAACTGCGGCTTCCAAGAAACCAAACCGTTCTTCGACCTGTGCCTCCCTCCGCTCTTTCCTCTCTCTTGGCTTCTATACGGATATAGACAATCTTCCTTCTTAAACCCAAAGCACCACAGATATCGTCCCTTGCATTGTGTCCAGCCGCCATGTTTCGGATTCCCGAGGGCCTTCGATAGCTCGTCATTCTCTCGATCCGGCTTGAACTCTCCCGCTCGAACCTCTTTGAACACTCTCTCAAGTGCTGCAAAGGGGGACTTTATTTTTTCAGTCAGAATAAGGTTCCCTTATGCGTCAAACGTTTCCCCATGCCCAAGTAACCAATTTCTTAACCTCCGCGGAAAATCATGTGTACATGGAATGATCCCCTTCTCTCGCAGATCTCCCTGAAGTTTGTCAAACTTAGGAACTGCAACTCTGTAGCCACCTGAACCCATTTTATGATGATATATCCTCTTCGCCGCATTTTCTGCATTCTTTATTGGCCTTTTCTTACCCTTTTCTGATTGCTTGGACGCTAGAAATGCTGGCTAGTGTCGTTTCTGCTTCTCTAGCGACCCCTCAAATTTTGGGACTGTATTTTTCTTTTGATATTCTTTCCATAATCTTTTCTTGTAAGCATTGAAAGCCTCGGGCATATTCTTAACATGCCAGTGCATGACTGTGGCACGTATCCTTTTCTATCTCCTTGGTATCACATTCTGGTTGACTGAAATAGTTCATGAGCTTGTCGAAAAGAGCTTGTTTGGACCGGTCTGAGACAAAAGAAAGTGCAGGACGATCGGGATCGTCTTCGTCCTGTGCTGACTCATTCCATTCTTCAATACTAATGGGCCAAATTGCATGAATATTTCAAATACATTTTCTGTTTTAAAATATAATTATTCTAACTATTTAAACTAGTAGCAATTTTTGAATTTTCAAACATTTTACTAAACCTAGTTTATGAATTGTTTTGAATTTAGAGAAACTTTCAATATGAAAAGTGTTTAAAATTGCATGAACATTTGAAATACATTTTCTGTTTTAAAAAATAATTATTCTAACTATTTAAATTAGTAACAATTTTTGAATTTTCCAACATTTCTTCCCGACATATTTCTTTCCGCGCTTTCCACCCCTTATATATATATATATATATATATATATATATATATATATATAGCTTGTTCAGCATTGCCATATCACATCTAAACTTATATCTGCAGCCTCATCACTCTCCCATGGCTTCCACCGTACCCACTCTAACATACCCGCAGGCGGAGGAGCTTTCGCCTCGAACTACCCCTGCCCGCTCGGCTACACCGTCCCCGCTGCCTGGTACCTGAGCGCCGGAGGCGTGCCGGTCCCTATTGTCCCTCAAAGTATGGCGCGTCGAGCGGTGATACGTCTCCAACGTATCTATAATTTCTGATGTTCCATGTTGATATTATGCCAATTGCTACATGTTTTCTCCCTTCTTTATAGCATTTTTACACATTTTCTAGGACTAACCTATTAACAAGATGCCAAGTGCGAGTTCCCCGTTTTCTGTTGTTTTTTATTTCAGAAAAGATGTTCTAGAAATATTCTTGGAATTGGATCCCACGAATCTCGAAGTTCCTATTTTCCTCGGAAGGATGCAAAAGTCCGAAGAGGAGTCGAAGACGGGCACGAGGGGGCCCTTACCATAGCCAGGTGCGGCCCCCCTTGGCCGCGCCTGGGGGTGGTGAGGCCACCCTGGTGTCCCACCGACGTCGCCCTTTCGCCTATTTATTCCCCTCCGAAGGAAAACCCTACGGACCTGATAAAAAATCCCCTAAAAATTTCCGCAGCCGCCGTCGTCGTCAACCCTAGACCAGGGAGGTTCTGAAGCTGTCTCCCGGCACCCTTCCGGAGAGGAGATCATCACCGGAGGCCTCTTCATCACCATGCCTGCCTCCGGAGTGATGCGTGAGTAGTTCATGCTTGGACTACGGGTCCATAGCAGTAGCTAGATGGTTGTCTTCTGCTCCTATGCCTCAATGTTTAGATCTCGTGAGCTGCCTAACATGATCGAGATAGTTCTTATGTAATTCTATGTGCTGTGTTTGCTGGGATCCGATGAATATTCAACTTATGCCAAGTTGATTTTAGTCTTTATTGCATATGTTATTTGTGATCTTGCATGCTTTCCGTTGCTAGTGGTTGCTCTGGCCAAGTAGTTGCTAGTGACTCCAAGAGGGAGTATTTATGCTCGATGGTTGGGTTCATGCCTCCTTTTCGCCTGTGCTCGAGTGACAGAAACGTGACAGGGGAGGATGTGCTATTGCCAGTAGGAAGAAAACAGCGGTGTGAGTGCCCGCATGTACAATCATTGCTTACATTACACACATTGCTTAATGCAATCATCTGTTGCTTGCAACTTAATACCTAAGGGGGTTCGGATGATAACCTGAGGGTGGATTATTAGTCATAGATGCAGTTGGATTACGGTCTATGTATATTGTTGTAATCCTCGCACTAAATATCATAGTAGTCATCATGTCATGAATGTGCACTACGGCGCAACCTCTATTTGTCAATTGCCCAGCTCTAATTTGTTCATCCAGCATGCTATATTTTATAGAGAGACACCACTAGTGAACCTATGAACCCCGGTCCATTTTCCTACACTATTAAACAAACCACTACAATTCCCTTCTTTCTTTACTTACTACAAGCATACACCATTTTCCACACTATACGTCTAATCTTTGTTTTCAGCAAGAACGGTGAGATTGACAACCTCACTGTACCGTTGGGACAAAGTATTCTGGTTGTGTTGTGTGCGCGTTGTTGCTGACACCGCTGAGGCGCCATCACCACCGTCAGTGTCATCAACCTTCCGAAGATCCTCTTTCTCCTACTGGATTGATAACCTTGGTTCTTAACTGAGGGAAATTCTTACCGTTGTACTCATCACACCCTCCTCTTGGGGTTCCCAACACACCATCACAAGCATCAAGAATTTTTGGCGCCGTTGCCGGGGACTTAAAATTCATCATCATCAAGAAGTCTCCCCATCAAGGCACCATCAAGGTGTAGTTAAGAATTTTTGGCACCTTTTACGGGGAGGAAGAAGACTTCGTGCAAGGGGAGTCTCTCACTCTCAACCTCTTTATTTTGTTTATTGACTTGTTTTTATTTTTTGTCTTGTTTTGCTTCTTTATATCAAAAACACAAAAAAATTAATTTACTTTATAGCTATTATTTATTTGCTTGCTTTTATTTTGCTAAAATGTGTTCCTCTGAGAATACTAAGTTGTGTGACTTCACTAGCACAAACAACAATGATTTTATTTGCACACCTATTGCTCCACCTACTCCTACTGCTTCTTTCTATGAAATTAAACCTGCTTTATTACATCTTGTTATGAAAGAGTAATTTTCTGGTGTTAGTACTGATGATGCTACTGGTCACCTTAATAATTTTGTTGAACTATGTGAGATGCAAAAATATAAAGATGTGGATGGAGATATTATTAAACTGAAATTATTTCGTTTCTCTTTGAGAGGAAGAGCAAAAGAATGGTTGCTATCTTTACCTAGAAATAGTATTGATTCATGGACTAAGTGATGTTTTCATTGGAAAATATTATCCTCCTGCTAAGATTATATTCCTGAGAAGTGACATAATGAATTTTAAACAATTTGATAATGAACATGTTGCTAAATTTTGGGAAAGAATGAAAACTATGGTGAAGAATTGTCCCACTCGTGGACTGACTACTTGGATGATTATACAAACCTTTTATGCAGGACTGAATTTCTCCTCAAGGAACCTATTAGATTCAGCTGTTGGAAGCACCTTTATGTCCATCACTTTGGGCAATGCAACAAAGCTTCTTGATGATATGATGATAAATTATTTAGAGTGTCACACTGAGAGAGCTCCACAAGGTAAGAAGGTAAATTCTGTTGAGGAAACCTCCTCTTTGAGTGAAAGGCTTGATGCTATTATGTGTATGCTTGTTAATGGTTAAGCTCAAGTTGATCCAAATAATGTTCATTTAGCCTCTTTGGTTCCTCAAGAAGAGCATGTTGATGTGAACTTTATTAGAAATAATAATTTTCAACAATGCTTATAGAAATAATTTTGGTGGAAACAAATTATAAGCCCTATCCTCCTAATAAATGGTTATGGAATTCTTATGGCAATTCCTACATTAATAATAAAAGCTCTACCTCTAATCTTGAAAACATGCTTAGAGAATTTATTAGCACACAAACTGCTTTTAATAAATCTGTTGAGGAAAAGCTTGGTAAAACAGATGTTCTTGCCTCTTAATTAGATAGCCTAGCTATTGATGTTGATTTTCTAAAACTGAAGGTTTTGCCACATGATGTTAGAGAAAGTAAAACTTTGAATGCCACCCAAGTTCGAATTGATAATAATGTTAGGTTGATGTCTGAATTACGTGCTAGGTGGGAAAGAGAAGATGAATTGGCTAGAAAGAATAATATTGCTAGAGTTTGCACTACCACCACTAGTAAAACTGAAACTCTAAGTACTAGTAAACCTCCTAATATCAATGGTAAATTAGTTGGTGTTAACAAAATCTCCACCCCTTCGGTGAAACGTGCTAAATTGCCTCAAATTGCTGAAATTGCTTCTGATAAAAGTGCTGAAATTTTTAGAGATGTGGGAGATAATTCCCATTACTTTTTGATGATAATAATTTTGATTTTGATGATTGCAATATTTCTGAAGTTATTATGTTCCTACAAAAGCTTGCTAGAAGTCCCAATGCTAGTGCCATGAATATGGCCTTTACTAAACATATTACCAATGCTCTCATGAAAGTTAGAGAAGAAAAGTTGAAACTTGAAATATCTATCCCTAGGAAATTAGATGATTGTTGGGAGCCCATCATTAATATAAAAGTAAATTATGTTGATTGTAATGCTTTGTGTGATCTTGGTGCTAGTACCTCTGTTATGCCTCAAAAGCTTTATGATATGCTTGATCTACCACCGTTGGAATACTGTTATTTGGATGCTCATCTTGCTGATAATGCTAAGAAGAAACCTTTTGGTAGAATTGATGATGTTCTTATTATAGTTAACAATTACCTTTTCCCTGTTGATTTTGTTGTTATGAACATTGAATGCAATGCATCTTGTCCTATTGTTTTGGGAAGACCTTTTCTTAAACTGTTGGTGTTGTTATTGATATGAAAGAGGGGATATTAAATCGATTCCCACTCAAGAAAGGTACGGAACACTTTACTAGAAAGATAATGAAGCTACCTTTTGACTCTATTATTATAGAAAGTTATGATGTTGATGCTTCCTCACTTGAAAATACTTGAGTTGCTTTCTATGCCTAGCTGAAAGGCGTTAAAGAAAAGCGCTACCCGGAGACAACCCGTTTTATTTCTCCATTTTCAGCCTGTTTTCCGTCGTTTCTTTCTGTGTGCTTTGCACCTGGGTGTTGTATATTTCCTTAGCAACCCCTCTGTATCTTTTCTTTTGTGTCTTTGTTGAGCCAAGTAAAGCCTCTAGTGGGAAGTTGAGACTATATTTCGGATTTTTGCGCAGGAAACAGATTTCTGCTGTCCACTGTTAAATTCGTATAAAATCACAGAAAATTCAAAATGACCTGAGTTTTTTGTGCGTAATCCTGGGCTATATACGCAACTTTTTTTAGTTGAACACTTTTTTATTTGAGCAATAGAATATTTTTGAAAAAAAATCATCTTTACCTATTGTCCTGTTTTGATAGATTTCTGCCAATAATTGCATTTGCATCTTAATCTCTTTCTGGTATTATTTTGAGAAAAAGAGTTTTAAAAGAAGTTGTGACAGTAGCTAATGTTTTTATGTGTGTTAGGATTGTGTTGAAACTGAACCATGTGAATTTATTATTTCGGTTGCACTAACGTTGCTAATGAAGATTGTGAGAAGTTTGGTGTGAAGGAAGTTTTCAAGGGTCAAGAGAAGAGGATGATATGACGTGATCAAGAAGAGTGAAGAGCCTGAGCTTGGTGATGCCCCGGAGGTACATCCCAGCAAATTCCAAGAAGACTCAAGCGTCTAAGTTTGGGTATGCCCAAGGCATCCCCTTCTTCATCGACAAATTATCAGGTCACTTCTAATGAAACTATATTTTTATTTGGTCACATCTTATGTGCTTTACTTGGAGCGTCTTATATTTTTTTATTTCAGTTTGTTTTTATTTTTTCAATATGCTTGGTTGGACCCCCAGCATTCTTTTATTGGAGAGTGACATGCTCCGCTTTTTCATGGTAATACTTTGTATTCTTAATCTTTGTTTGGCTGCTGCATTTATTTAGCTCCTGTTTTGCATTCATCTCTTATTTAGAGCTGTTAGTACTCTCTAGTTTTCATTTCTATGCTTAGAGAGAGTTTTTTGTCATATATATGTGCTTGGTTGAGAACAGAAATGCTTATGTGGTAGTTGGTATAGTGGAAAAATTCGCATGGTCTTGTAGATCACTAAACTGCTTCACTTTAATCACTGTTGTTGTTTTGAGATATTAATTTGCTTAATGGATAAACGGGAAGGACTAGTAAGTAGAAACTTTTAATAGTTGGTCTAAGAAACTTGAAGCTGTGCCACACTTAAAATTACCAGCTGATAGAAACAATGGTATATGATTACTACGAGTGATACATTTATGATCGGCCTTTTATTATGCGCTACAGTCGGGGTAGCTAACAGTGACTTGTCACTGCCACAGACCCTCTTGGAGTGATTTCATTGTGCCTTGTAAAGATGATTTTCTTGTTGCAACCTTTTAACTCGTGAGTCTATGTTGCGGTTCATGGCACTTCCACCATCCATATTTGCTAGCCTCTTCGGTACTGTGCATTGCCCTTCCTCACATTGAGAGTTGGTGCAAACTCCGCCAGTGCATCCAAATCCCGTGGTAGGACTTTGTTCTCCTACCCATAAGCCCATATATTGTTCCTCAAAACAGCCACCGTACCTACCTATCATGGCATTTACATAGCCATTCCGAGATATATTGCTGCACAACATCCAACTTCATTATGTTACTTGACGATGAGCTTCATGGTTATTTATGCATACTCATACACTGGCATGAGAATGGAGTTGGATATATCAGAGATATTACATTATGAGTTATGAGTACTAAAAGTGTGATGATTCATTGTAATATAGGATGTTGCCCTGACCGGTGAGGATATATAAAATTAAAAAAAATATGAAAAATCCCAAAAAAGAAAAAAGAAAGAAAGGGACAAAGAGAGAATAAAGAGAGAGGGGGCGCATCACTGTACTTTATACCACACTTGTGCTTCATGTTTAGCACCAATACTTCATTTTGGAGAAAGTTTTCATATTATCATTCATTCATAACTTTACATTATAGAACTTGGCTTGTATATTGCAATGATGAGCCTCCCTCAAATGAGCTATATGTCTTCGTGAGCAAGCAAGTTTCATGCACCCTCACTAGTTCTATTGGAGAGCTTACATACACTTATAGCTCTATGTGCATCCTTTGTGTGGCAATCCCTACTCCTTGCATAGCTTCGGTTGTAAGACTTTTTCTTGTCTAATGACCACTTTCAGCTTTGTGAGCCTTTCTTCCATTGACCTTCCAAAGCCCCCATAATGTTCTCTTTGCCAAAACATCCCGGTGCCAGGGACCAACGCAGAACACTTTCTTGTTTTTAGTGCGCAAATAGTTTAATATTCAAGCATTGCATCGTGTGGAAATCTTGACTTGATCCTAACAGGGGTTGTGAAGATCGTTTTTGTCGTGCATGATATTGTTTTTCTTGAAAGCTTAAATCATCTCTAATAAACTTTGCACGGTTTATAGTCTTTTAGTATTGATTCATTAAAAGTTTTGCTTATTTCTTCTTATTTGTTTATGCATTACTTGTTGATATCAAATATGGATCACAGCTTTAGTTCATTTTATCCCAGTTTACATGATGTGCTTTACATATTATGATCAAGATTGTGTGGTAGCATGTCACCTCAGAAATTATTTTGTTTTATCGTTACCTACTCGAGGACGAGTAGAAAACTAACTTGGGGATGCTAGATACGTCTCCAACGTATCTATAATTTATGATGTTCCATGTTGATATTATGCCAATTGCTACATGTTTTCTCCCTTCTTTATAGCATTTTTTACACGTTTTCCGGGACTAACCTATTAACAAGATGCCAAGTGCCAGTTTCCTATTTTCTGCTGTGTTTTTATTTCAGAAAATTTGTTCTGGAAATATTCTCGAAATTGGATCCCCACAAATCCCGAAGTTCCTATTTCCCCTGGAAGCATCCAGAAGTTCGAAGAGAAGTCAAAGACGGGGCCCTCACCATAGCCAGGTGCGGGCCCCCCTAGGCCGCACCTGGGGGTGGTGAGGCCACCCTGGTGGAACACCGAAGTTGCCCTTTCGCCTATTTATTCCCCTCCGAAGGAAAACCCTACGGACCTGATCAAAAATCCCCGAAAAGTTCCGCAGCCGCCGTCGTCGTCAACCCTAGATCAGGGGGTTCTGAAGCTGTCTCCCGGCACCCTTCCGGAGAGGAGATCATCACCGGAGGCCTCTTCATCACCATGCCTGCCTCCGGAGTGATGCGTGAGTAGTTCATCCTTGGACTACGGATCCATAGCAGTAGCTAGATGGTTGTCTTATCCTTCTATGCCTCAATGTTTAGATCTTGTGAGCTGCCTAACATGATCGAGATTGTTCTTAGGTCATTCTATGCTGTGTTTGCTGGGATCCGATGAATATTGAACTTATGCCAAGTTGATTATAGTCTTTATGGAATATGTTATTTGTGATCTTGGATGCTTTTCGTTGCTAGTGGTTCCTTTGGCCAAGTAGTTGCTAGTGACTCCAAGAGGGAGTATTTATGTTCGATAGTTGGGTTCATGCCTCCTTTTCGCATGTGCTCGAGTGACAGAAACGTGACGGGGGAGGATGTGTTGTTGCCATTAGGGAGAAAACAGAGGTGTGAGTGCCCGGTGCACCATCATTGCTTACATTACACACGTTGCTTAATGCGATTATATGTTGCTTGTAATTTAATACCTAAGGGGGTTTGGATGATAACCTGAGGGTGAATTATTAGTCATAGATGCAGTTGGATTACGGTCTATGCATATTGTTATAATGCCCGCACTAAATATCATAGAAGTCATCATGTCATGAATGTGCACTACGGTGCAACCTCTATTTGTCAATTGCCCAGCTGTAATTTGTTCACCTAGCGTGCTATCTTTTATGGAGAGACACCACTAGTGAATCTATGAACCCAGTCCATTTTTGTACACTATTAAACAAACCACTACAATTCCCTGTTTTCTTTACTTACTGCAAGCATACACCATTTTCCACACTATACGTCTAATATTTGTTTTCATCAAGACTGGTGAGATTGACGACCTCACTGTACCGTTGGGACAAAATATTTTTGTTGTGTTGTGTGCAGGTTCCGCGTTGTTGCTGACAATGGTGAGGAGCCATCACCACCGTCAGTGGCATCAACCTTCCGAAAATCCTCTTTCTCCTACCTGATTGATAACCTTGGTTCCTAACTTAGGGAAATTCGTACGCTGTACTCATCACACCCTCCACTTAAGAATCATCACGCCATCACAAGCATCAAGAATTTATGGCGCCGTTGCCGGGGACATAAGATCCATCATCATCAAGAAGTCCGCCCGTCAAGGCACCATCAAGGCGTAGCAGGCGGCCATCACGAACCACTACTAACTTGAGATCACACCGGAGCAGCGTCAGGATCCCCCGCTGGAATCCCGACTACTGCCCAACTTAGGACGCCTTCTTCATCAATCGGCGTGAGAGGGCGCTCGCCAGGCACGAGGAGGATGGCCCGCCTCGTTTGAACTTCAACGAGGCCGGCCGTCGGCTCTGGTGGCAAGGCCGGACTCTCCAGAGCGTCATGGACTACATCACTGCCGATGATAACCCCCGCCTGCGATACCCTCACTTGCAGTCCAGGCGTGCTCACCCGCCGAGATTCAATCCCGGACCGCCGTCTGACGACAGCGACGATGACGGTGGCGACTTAGACGACTACGAGTACATGCATTATACTCCTAGGCAGGAGTATGACTAAACCTTGCCTCGAACAAATGGTTCGTCTATGTATCCACTTTTGTTCCGTATTGCTGGTCTAGCTACCTGTGTACCCTGCCACCTGTTAGCCGAGACGACACGGCTTAGGCCTCGGTCGAAGTTAGTTTGATGTATTAGGGTTTTGAATTATTCCGCTACTTTGTTAGTTTGAATTATTCAACTACTTAGTTTGAATTATTCTATACTTTGTTTCAAACTATCCAAACAAACAACACAGCGTACGATCACACGGATCATGTGTTTCCTTCGAGTGCTTATGAACCGTTCATTCAGCGGTGTGTTTCTTTTCGGGGACTTCTGAACCGTTGGATCATCGTTGTGTTTCTTTCGAGAAGAAGCACACGGATCGTGTGTTTCTTTCGAGCGCTTGTGAGCCATTGGATCAGCGTTGTGTTTCTTTCGATTGTTGTGAGCCATTCGATCACCATGCTATCAGGACCACTTCGTAAGTCACATGACCCTATATATAGCCCACCTCTCATACATATTCGGAACTCAGTGGGTACTCATCTGGCATACAAAGCATTTAGATTCCCGTTCATACGTCCGGCAGTGCATTTGATATGCGGGCACTTGATCAGGAGCCACAGTCGGGCTGTATGAAGGAGAAATCGTGTGTTTTGTTCTATATATCTACAAATCCTCCAGTTCATCGACCGTATACAAAGCATTCAGATTTCCCTCCATACGCCCGAAAGTGCATTTGATATGCGGGCACTCAGGAGCCACAATCGGGCTGTATGCAGGAGAAACCGTGTGTTTTGTTCTATATGTATACAAATCCTCCAGTTCATCAACCGTATACAAAGCATTCAGATTCCCCTGCATATGCCCGACAGTGCATTTGATAAAAACATGTGGAAAACAGAGGTGGACTAATCCAAATACATTATTACAGAGTAGTGTAGCAATATTACATGAACCATGAAGGTTTAATACGTAATCCCCAACTAGTGCCGCCATTGTTTATTTTTCTGTCGTAGCCATGGAGCATCTTCATTATTTAACGCGATGCTTGGGGTCAGTTTTCACTCTGAAAGACGGGATTTCTTCAAAGTTATTATAATCTTCTGACATGTATGTCTTGTCATCCACTCCCACGATGTTTTTTTTCCCTGAAAGAACTAGTGGCGTTCGGCTCACCGCGTGATGTACTAGAATTCTTATCTTTTTTTTCCTCGGTTGGTAGACATGTCCTTCACATAGAATACTTGAGCCACATCTTTGGCTAGAACGAATGGTTTGTTTCTGTACCCAAGATTGTTGAGATCCATTGTTGTCATTCCGTACTGCTGGTCTGCCATTACTCCTGTTATCTTGACCCATTAGCACCGAAACAGAGGGACCTTAAAATTAGGTCCATAGTCAAGTTCCCATATCTCCTATATGTAACCATAATATGTCTCCTTTTTCCCATTGTATCCGGTTGCATCGAAACGTACACCACTGTTTTGGTTGGTGCTCTTCTTTATCTTGTGCGATCGTGTAAAATGTTGTCGAGACATCGTAGTAGAATTCATAGACGGGGTGCCATGAGACTACTGATAGAGACATGGGGACGTTTGCGCGAAGGACAATGACACAGGGTTTTACCCAGGTTCGGTACGACGCAGTAATGCGACGTTCCTACTCCTGCAATCTCACTATTCAGGACTAAAACCTGTGAATACAGAGTACAATGTGAGGTTCTATTAGCTGCTCGTCAAGGATCAACCTCTCGGCGAGTTAGCCTTTAGCTTCTTGTCTATCTATCATATCTCCCGTCCGGCTTTATATAATAGCCGGATTAGGGCATACAGAGTAGGAAACCTAGAAGACTACAGTAACTATTAACTTGGAAAGTAAGGAATCCGCCTTCTACTCCAAGCCAGATCACGTGGGCCGTGATCCGGGTTCTTCTGGAATCCGACTTCTGTGCGTCAGCTTACTGGGCCGCCTAATGGACCGTAGCCCACTACCACTTGGGCCACCCGGGTAATCTGGCACTTTGGACTGCCATTTGATATACACCTATTTGGTATATATCCGACAGTAGCCCCCAAGAAGGATTAAGACTCTAATTCGCCGTCTTTCTCCAAATGTATATTATCCGAGAAATATCGGCTTGCAGTATTGATTCTTCTTCTTCTTCTTCTCAAATATAACGCAAAACTCGGAATCCAGAAAATCCGGCTTTCCTTACACGATCCTTCGTGAAGAAGGAACTTCCTACGTCAGCGCTTTAATCATGCTGGCGTAAGGGACGTTTGGGTTTCAGGCGGGAAACCCAGAAACATATCTCTGGCAGATTCTCGCGGGAAACGAGGCGATAGCAATAATCACCCGTCGTTTCATTTCCTGGAATTTCCGGCGAGTGACACGCGTTGATCATCCAACGGTCAAAAGAGCCGTTAGCACGCATCATGACGGGATTCCGGCTATAAATAGCCGCCTCCGTCCTCTGAGCAAACCTTCCGCTTTCACTCGCGGCACCATTTCCAGTGCCCAAGTTCATAGCAGAGCCACTCCCGAGCGCACGCACGAACGCCACCCAAGATCTCACCGGAGCAGCCGGAACTTCTACGCGCCGCCCACCGATGGCATCTCCAAGCTCCTCATCGGCCCGCTCCGTCACAACGGAGATTGACGAAATCATCAATACGATGGATCCCTTAGTGGATTCACCGGTGCAGGCCACCGGTGACGAGCCGGTGAAAGCTGTTGGCGGCGCGGCGGGCGAGGAAATCCCTCCCGCCGCCGCAGATCTTGCGGGGTCTTCCTCCGCACCTTCCCCGCCGTTCGCGCCCGAGACGGCGGAAGAGAAAATCACCCTCGTCGTAGACGAGCTCGCGGCCGTGGAGGCTGCAGCGTCCGCCGCCGCCGGAGCAGAAGACGAGGCGGAAACTGCCGGCAATTGGAGCGCGAGCAGTATTCCGCCGTCCCTCCTTCTGACAATGGAGAAGGAGGGGCTCGTGCTGAAGGGGAAATGGCAGAGCCCGGAAGACGAATCCGAGCCCGCGCCAAAAGACGGGGAACGTGTTCTCCTTACCTCCCACATTATGAGAGGTATGGGTTTTCCACCGTCCGCATTTTTTCTCCAAGTTTTAGCTCACTACAACATCCAACCCCACAATCTGCCTCCAAACTCCATCCTCTACCTAGCCAGATTTCAGGCCCTTTTCGAGGGATATCTAGGTATAGCTCCTAGGTTCGATTTCTGGCTTTATTGCTTTGGGGTTAAGCGAAACTCTTCGGAGGGCGCACTCCCACCTTGTGGGACCATATCCTTTACCCTGCGCAGATTCAGGGAGGATTGGTTCCCCAAGATCAAGACCTCGGAATCCGTCAAATTCTGGATGGGTTCCTTCTTCTATCATCCCAGCGTTCCCTTCCCTGGGAAAACCACCGGGGTTCCACCTTTCTCGAACATCGCTACTGTTCTCCAAGAAAACTGGGGACCTGAAGCAGTTCAAACCCTGCCGCCGGATCTTCTTAGGATCAAGCGGCGCATGCAAAGCTCGTCGCCTCCGATCCGCCTCTAACTGGCATGGACACAATCCTTTGCTGGCTAGAAAGGCGGATTCAGCCTTTGGCTAATCACGGCGCTCGCCTTCTCTGTGATTACATGGGAACCGGCGATGCTACGGACAATGTCAGACCCCGGACCCAGAGATATACATACTGTTATGTGCTCCTAGCCATGGACTTACAAGGGCTTCAGGGTTACCAGCCCCGGCCGCAACAAACAACGGCAGGCAGACCGGATTCATCGGCACGTAGTCCGGATCCCCGGTCTACTACTCCTTGTATCCATGCTAGTCATAACCAACTATGCATACCCAAGCGTCCACGAGTCGGATGAAACTGAAGGAACGGGACCAAAGTTATACAGAGATGCTATGTGTCCAGAAAGTGCAACAACAATCGAGGGTTACTGGGGTTACCTCGCCCCAGGCCGATCACATCGACAGGCGGCTCGGACATGGATCATCGGCTCCACAACCCCTCGACTGCGACAACTATGCAGGCATAGCCAAAACTGTATAAAATGAGCTCGAAACCAACAACCGATCAAAGCAACACTCTAGATATTGAAGTTGTAATAAACTGGTGTTACTAGAGTAGCTTACAAGCAGAGGTCACATGACCCAACATTACATCAGACAACAGAAGGCAAATTATGTTGCTAATCAACAAGAACCAAAAAGGCCTAAGAGGCCGCAACATAAGGCGACGTCCTAGCCCACAGATTCCAGGCTGCTACCTGGGAACCCCAAACTACTCGTCGACGTCCACGTTGAAACTCCACCGAACTGAGGAACTCCACCTGAACCAAGTTGAAGCAAACATGAGTACGGGAGGTACTCCACAAGACTTAGTTAACCTATTATATATCTGCTTCTTTTAGAAAGAGTTATGAAGGTTATTTTGCGTAAAGCCATCTTTGTTTTTCAAGTTGAGGAAGGAAGCACGTCTCATGGAGTATTTTGAAAACATATGAGAAAGCTACTCAACTACTGATATCATCATCTTTTTAATCCACCAAAACATAACAGCACCTTGTGCTTCAAAGATCACCACCTCAAGTTGTTCCGGTAACTCATGCTACAAGGTAACCCCTCTCGGCATCTCCGAGGAGGCATCCTTCATTCGTTATCAGCAAGTTTTAATCATTCCGTTAAAGTTGTCTATGATCACAGAATCCGTCACCAAGTCGTCCTTAACCGCGGACACGGCTTTTCGAAAAGATTTAACCCTGCAGGGGTGTACAACTTTAACCACACGTACCAACCAACTCTTAATGCCACTAGATTAGCACTATTCCGGGAAGTGCCGGCAGATGGAGGTTGACCACGACCTTTCCCTTACTTCGCCTATTCCATGAGTCGCTCTGAGTAGAGATGGACCGCCAATAGGGAGTGGCCATCTCCTGCCGGGTCTCTATCGTTGTGCGCAATACTCGACGGTTACCTACCCGCAGAGCGCCGATACATCGCCACGTCCTAGTTTTGAAAACGTTTTGATATCCCCGCAAATCCAAATGGAAAGCCCGAACTAGGCAACTCATGGAACAAACTAGGCAAGTTGAGACCGAGGGGAATCCAATCCCTCGTGTGGATGCACGCTTAGTCTTGGCTCGAAGACGAGAACTCGTTCCTAGGGGCATGAACGAGACAACCACCACAGACCCTCTGTGGTCTCGTCATCCACACCTTTAAATCATGTTAATCAAATTCTCTTAAACTTACCACTACTTCCTGTCATACTAGATTATTTCGTAACTCTGATTCATCAACCGGATGGAGCAGAGATAACAGGCATGTATGACTAAGCATGGCATATTTGAGGTTCTGGCAATACACACAAACAAATCCTATGTCTGCTAGGAGCATTGAATCATGATATCTGGGTTATGCAAATAAATAGGATAACTCTATCTATTGACTCAAGATACATTGGAATCGAATGCATTTGTACGAGGATGAAAAGTCTTTCGAAATCATATGTGGACAGATAAGAGGTTATGCTTGCCTTGCTTCAAGAAAACCAGAGAAAGTCTTCAGGAATAAGTGCTTGACTTGGTTGTTTAGACCAAGTATTCGCCATTGGAATTGTTGGCCTTCTCTTTGGAGTCACGTTCTACCGAGGGGAAAAAAAACACCGAAACAAGAAGAACAACGATCAACACATGGCAACGATGCAATGCGCAATATGTATGCATGAGAAAGTTGATGCACTTAAAGAAACCCTAAACATGTTCTTTGGGTTGCTAGGGTTCATATGGAAATTATGCGATTAAGTTGAAATTAGCCCCGAAATAGACCTCGGAGGGGGTTTCGGGCGATTATGAAAGTGAGTACAATTTTAGTTGCTCAAATGGGTTTAAAAACATCATAAACAGGTTGCACTTGACATTTTGAGCATTTTGGCATATAACTTTTAATTTTCTAATTTTAGTGAATAAAAACTTATTTTTCTATTTTTAAATGAATTAAACAAATTCAAATAATGATGAAAAATCAACTTTCTCAAACATGGTTGAAAATGGTATATTCAGATAGAGTACATTTTTCTGATCATTTCTATACCTTACTTTTATTTTTCTGAGTTATAAATCAACAGTTATTAAATTATTAAAATTGACCATTTTTCTGGAATTATATAAACAGGGATATGACATCATGGTGACGCGATGATGACGTCACCGCTACTGGATCTTCACAATTGACTCGAATTCGACGAAATTCGTGTGCAATTCAAAATTAAACCGCACAGCAAGGAAAGGAGGTCAAGGGGAGTTGAGGGGTGGCGCCGATTGACCATATGGTCGCCGGGAAGCTCGCCGGCGACGAGGAACCGCGGCGGCGGCCACGGATGTTCGACGAGCGGGAGGTACAGAGGGTTAGGGAGAGAGCGGAGGGCGCCAGGGATCTCACCATGACGTGGTGGAGCTAGCAAGGTGGTCGGGGTGGCGAGTGGAGGCCGAAGGCGGCCGGAAACGTCCTCGACGGCCGGCGGCCATGGAGGGAAACGGCGGCCCGATTCCCGCTTCAGAGGCCATCTCAGGAAACGGTACTCGACGGGGAGATGCAAGGTGGCATGGCGGACCTCGTGGGATGCTCCAATGGTGGCGGGGATGCTCGGTTCGGCGGCGCCATGGAGGCCGGCCCTAACTAGGGTTCCGGTTTGGGAGTTACAGAGAGGGAGGGATAGGGTGAGGCGAGTGAGGGAGAGAGGACCAGCACGGCATCGACCTGGAGGCAACCCTCTTCCGCGGAAAACACCCAGGCAGGAGGTGGCATCGGGGGAGGTGGACACGCAGCTGCCTCCCTGTCCGGAGGTAGAAGACAAAGGGGATTTTCCCCATAACCCCCTGGCTGGTGGGAAAATTACAAGGAAGCCCCCTGAAACTTTTAAAACAGCACCTAAACAGAAGTTTTAAAGGTCCTTTTTGTAGATATAAAATTTGCCAAAAATACATTTTGGAAAGCTTATGAAATTTCCAACCTAACCATATTTTTGTTTGGCTAAAAAGAATTACTTTTCAGTACAAAATTTTGGAACCCAATTTAAGTACTATATGTGGGATTTTTCTCAAACCATTCGCATTCACAATTTAAATTGTTTCAAACATGTTTTAATTTTTTTTTTGATTCATGCATGTATGAGATGAACACAACACCACACACCCTAGTTAGCAAAATTGGGGATGTTACAAATCTACCCCCCTTACAAGAATCTCGTCCCGAGATTCCCGAAGGAGAAGAAAGAAGGAACACCGGTTTTGCACGATCTTCTCGAACCTTATGGTTCCCTTCTCGAAGAGGTGGATCCTTAGCATCTTGAAGTATTGAACGGATACACCTTTGGTAAGAGGGAAACTCTTAGGAAGTGATCTTCACGAAGATCGAATATCTCATGGACAACTCATAACAGGAATGTTCGTAAAGAACTGTTGAGTTATCATGCATGAAACACATCAAGGTAACGGAGTGAGTAGAGGATGGTTTCAAGTTTGCGGACGATTGGTCTTGAAAGGATACCATGAGTATGAGCTTTGCACAAGACTTTAAATTCTTTTGGAAAAAGAAAGGTTGGACAACTTAGGGCATCGAGGTTTCTTCAAACAGAAAACCAAGATGGAGAGGATGGTCTTGGATACCAAAACGTAATATCCACAGACGAGGAAAAACACGAGGAAACACTGTAATCCGTGCGTCAGAATTTTTTTTGATACAGAATCATGTTCACTCTTCGGAGTGGACAAGGGAGATAATGGGGCTTTCAACCATTCCATAACAGCTTTCTTGAAATCTTTGTCAAAGATCATGAGGTTACTTCACAACAGAAGATGAGTAACCAAAGGATGTTGGAACACCGTAATGAAGGAGGTATTCTTGGTCACACCATAAGAATGGATAACCAACGAGGATTGAAACACCAGAAGGAATAGGGAATCTCTTTCCTATTTTGGGTTGGACGTAGCAATACGTCTACCACATAGTTTAAGATCCCACGGTTGAAGTGACTGACAAATTCACACAATGTGTGAGATGAACAGAACTTCAAGTATAAACAACTTGAAAAGGTAACTGATCAATAGCGGTTACAAAACACCAAGAGATGTTCTCACGATGAACTTGTTTCCACTAGAACAAAGGTTTGGAGGGTGGATAGAGAGACATTGGACAAATCAACTTTCAAGTTCTCCTTGATGTTTTAGATACCGACAGCAGGCTCACGACAAGCCTTCTATAGATCATCAAGTGAGAGTAAAACTACGGTTTGGAAGAACGGTGTGAAAAACTTGTTAGAATAAGCTACACAAGAATTCTCACGGAGAGTGGTTGTTCTTACGGTTTCAATGAGATATGACGTTAGACCTTCCGGCTAATTGTGTCAACCACAACATCAACCATGCCGGATTCTCAAATGGACCTAACTCAATACTCCTGAGGGAACACCAACCATCGTTGCTGCTTGAGATTCAGCTCTGGTTAGTGAGAGGACGATTCAGAATCAGCACATCTGATCATAGAGGTTACACCGGTTACCAACGAGATACACTTGTTGGATTCTCAAGATATGGACTATGATGACACACTCAAAAGGATAAGTGAGATTGTAGAACTCATGTATTAGCAACTTGCGAAAGACGGTTGCACCTACATGGTCTACATATGGAGGAGCACATCACAGTCCTTGTTGGAAAGATGATAACAAAGATAACGAAGTTCTTAAACTTCTTCTCTTTCAAGGACGATCAGTCGGTGGCTTAGTGTGGATGCAACTTCTTCAAATGAATGGAGGTACCAACCTACCATCTCAAGAATACGCCACACATGCATGACCAACTTGGGATTATTCCCAAAGGAACAAGAAACTATACTCGGGCCCATGGCGACAACTTTCACCATAAGCACATGAACCGGAGTAGGTTACTTCGAACATCCAGAACACAAACTTCGTGACGCCAGAAATTTGGTTCTTGAAGGTTTCCAACATTAGTGCCCAGTGTTCAACATGAACCTCTTGCAATTCGGAGATATAAGAATGTCGTTGATGGGCTCAACAACACACTTATCAAAACACCCCAAGAAGAGGGATTTAGATGATACATGAACATGGCAAAATATTGGCCAGACTACAGGACATGAAGGTGTACTCGGCAAAGCACCATGAGTGAAAACACCGTAAAGGTAGACCTTGGATCTGATCTTGATTTGACGATAGCCCAGCTCAAACCAAGAGGTAGAGTGATAGCATTTCCGCAAAGGAGGTACTATCCTGCTTCAACACGAGAAAAACTAGATATCCCTTATCAACGGATCAAGTTAGGCGGAGCTTTTGCCTTTCAACTCTCCAAGTTGTTGTTTAAGCTCAACCAACTAGTTCAGGGTATCCAGCATAGTTTCTTGGAGAAAAGAGGGATTCAAGCTACCCCTCGTTTAGACATTACGGTCAGGTAACCACCTGGTGATACTTCTAGAAAGACAACCAGAATATCACAACCTACCGATATGTCTTGGAGTTCTAAAAGGAAACTTGCTTTTCAAAGCAATCGATATGGTCTGGAGAGCTTTGGCATGAAGCTAACTCTCTGACCGAGGATGTGCACCGGAATGAATGTATTTGGTACCACGGTCCATTCCAATTAGAAACCGGGTAACCAAAAGTGCTAAGAAGGATACAGATGTTTCTTAGACTTTTCAAAGCAATAAGAATTGCTAGGAACATCTGATACACACATCAATGCACTGACCCATCATAATCAAGCATTCAATCTTGGAGGAAGGGGGAGTGAATACGGTAAGAGCATCACTTCATCAATAAGGCCATGAAACTTAACACACCCTCTTGATATATAAAAGTGTGATACTCGAAGGTGGAACAGAACAGAAGCTAATGAAACTTCTTTAATCTGTGGATTACAAAACTTTGACCTGGTCCTGGAGATGAACGAGGTACTGGAGTTTGTTTCTCCTGACATCCCAAGGTGGAATGTTCTGACGGAAACCAAGAGCAAATGTATTGGAGGAATCCAACACACCTATGCAACTTGGTGTCCATAACAACGGTTAGAGATTTTGAAAGCAACTGAAGGGTAGAATCATGCTCGGGGAAGATCTTCGGATCAAGTTGAAGCACAGGGTAATACTCATTTGTAAAACCCATGCAAAAAGAGGGGTATAGCTGAAATAGGAATGAAGATGTGGAATTCAGGATGGTCACTCTTGCTGTGATCCTTTTTGGTTCCAGTAGAGAAGAACTATGGCTATTGGAGTAGAGATTACCAAGCCATCCTGAGGTAGAACATATTCCTCGGGATCTAAAGAAACGGAACTTGGGTTAAAGGTCAGCATCCTGTACTGGTAGCATGCACCTCACATGGTTAAGAAACCACATGATTCAACACACTTCAATCCAGCACATTCCGGGACCTTCGGTTCAAGTCCAAGGGTTAAAAACCAAAAGAAAGGAGTAACTACTCCCTTGGTGTCTTAAAGGACACTATGAATAGCAATCACGAGGTATCTTTCAAAAGAAAAACATAACTTCGGAAGTACTTGAGCAGAGGATAACAGATACATTCGAGATGGAAAGCAGATCTCGAGGTTCAGGATTTTGAAACTTAGAACATGTAAGAATGTGGAATCCACACAACTTTGAGAGATTTGAATTGAAAGGAAATCTCCCAGTTTAGGAAATAACGGACTTTGGAACACACACGACTCCAGAAACTTTAACACTAGGTCAACTTGGTAAACAACGTCCTTGCCAACGAAGGCACCTAAGTTTTGAATAACTGGAACCTTTTCAAATCCAAAACAGGTAAGGAGACCCAGAGTTACAGCGATACCAGACAAGGAGTAAAAGGAATCCTAAGAAGGTTTTCACAATCCATTTAAAGTTTCAAATAGTTTTCACAAACACTAAACTCGACATCGACCAAGCAGTAAGGTTTTCCTACAGGCAGTCCTGCTTTGATACCAACTTTTGTCAGACCCCGGACCCAGAGATATACATACTGTTATGTGCTCCTAGCCATGGACTTACAAGGGCTTCAGGGTTACCAGCCCCGGCCGCAACAAACAATGGCAGGCAGACCGGATTCATCGGCACGTAGGCCGGATCCCCGGTCTACTACTCCTTGTATCCATGCTAGTCATAACCAACTATGCATACCCAAGCGTCCACGAGTCGGATGAAACTGAAGGAACGGGACCAAAGTTATACAGAGATGCTATGTGTCCAGAAAGTGCAACAACAATCGAGGGTTACTGGGGTTACCTCGCCCCAGGCCGATCACATCGACAGGCGGGCTCGGACATGGATCATCGGCTCCACAACCCCTCGACTGCGACAACTATGCAGGCATAGCCAAAACTGTATAACAATGAGCTCGAAACCAACAACCGATCAAAGCAACACTCTAGATATTGAAGTTGTAATAAACTGGTGTTACTAGAGTATAGCTTACAAGCAGAGGTCACATGACCCAACATTACATCAGACAACAGAAGGCAAATTATGTTGCTAATCAACAAGAACCAAAAAGGCCTAAGAGGCCGCAACATAAGGCGACGTCCCAGCCCACAGATTCCAGGCTGCTACCTGGGAACCCCAAACTACTCATCGACGTCCACGTTGAAACTCCACCGAACTGAGGAACTCCACCTGAACCAAGTTGAAGCAAACATGAGTACGGGAGGTACTCCACAAGACTTAGTTAACCTATTATATATCTGCTTCTTTTAGAAAGAGTTATGAAGGTTATTTTGCGTAAAGTCATCTTTGTTTTTCAAGTTGAGGAAGGAAGCACGTCTCATGGAGTATTTTGAAAACAGATGAGAAAGCTACTCAACTACTGATATCATCATCTTTTTAATCCACCAAAACATAACAGCACCTTGTGCTTCAAAGATCACCACCTCAATTTGTTCCGGTAACTCATGCTACAAGGTAACCCCTCTCGGCATCTCCGAGGAGGCATCCTTCATTCGTTATCAGCAAGTTTTAATCATTCCGTTAAAGTTGTCTATGATCACAGAATCCGTCACCAAGTCGTCCTTAACCGCGGACACGGCTTTTCGAAAAGATTTAACCCTGCAGGGGTGTACAACTTTAACCACACGTACCAACCAACTCTTAATGCCACTAGATTAGCACTATTCCGGGAAGTGCCGGCAGATGGAGGTTGACCACGACCTTTCCCTTACTTCGCCTATTCCATGAGTCGCTCCGAGTAGAGATGGACCGCCAATAGGGAGTGACCATCTCCTGCCGGGTCTCTATCGTTGTGCGCAATGCTCGACGGTTACCTACCCGCAGAGCGCCGATACATCGCCACGTCCTAGTTTTGAAAACGTTTTGATATCCCCGCAAATCCAAATGGAAAGCCCGAACTAGGCAACTCATGGAACAAACTAGGCAAGTTGAGACCGAGGGGAATCCAATCCCTCGTGTGGATGCACGCTCAGTCTTGGCTCGAAGACGAGAACTCGTTCCTAGGGGCATGAACGAGACAACCACCACAGACCCTCTGTGGTCTCGTCATCCACACCTTTAAATCATGTTAGTCAAATTCTCTTAAACTTACCACTACTTCCTGTCATACTAGATTATTTCGTAACTCTGATTCATCAACCGGATGGAGCAGAGATAACAGGCATGTATGACTAAGCATGGCATATTTGAGGTTCTGGCGATACACACAAACAAATCCTATGTCTGCTAGGAGCATTGAATCATGATATCTGGGTTATGCAAATAAATAGGATAACTCTATCTATTGACTCAAGATACATTGGAATCGAATGCATTTGTACGAGAATGAAAAGTCTTTCGAAATCATATATGGACAGATAAGAGGTTATGCTTGCCTTGCTTCAAGAAAACCAGAGAAAGTCTTCAGGAATAAGTGCTTGACTTGGTTGTTTAGACCAAGTATTCGCCATTGGAATTGTTGGCCTTCTCTTCGGAGTCACGTTCTACCGAGGGAAAAAAAACACCGAAACAAGAAGAACAACGATCAACACATGGAAACGATGCAATGCGCAATATGTATGCATGAGCAAGTTGATGCACTTAAAGAAACCCTAAACATGTTCTTTGGGTTGCTAGGGTTCATATGGAAATTATGCGATTAAGTTGAAATTAGCCCCGAAATAGACCCCGGAGGGGGTTTCGGGCGATTATGAAAGTGAGTACAATTTTAGTTGCTCAAATGGGTTTAAAAACATCATAAACAGGTTGCACTTGACATTTTGAGCATTTTGGCATATAACTTTTAATTTTCTAATTTTAGTGAATAAAAACTTATTTTTCTATTTTTAAATGAATTAAACAAATTCAAATAATGATGAAAAATCAACTTTCTCAAACATGGTTGAAAATGGTATATTCAGATAGAGTACATTTTTCTGATCATTTCTATACCTTACTTTTATTTTTCTGAGTTATAAATCAACAGTTATTAAATTATTAAAATTGACCATTTTTCTGGAATTATATAAACAGAGGGATATGACATCATGGTGACGCGATGATGACGTCACCGCTACTGGATCTTCACAATTGAACTCGAATTCGACGAATTCATGTGCAATTCGAAAATTAAACCGCACAGCAAGGAAGAGGAGGTCAAGGGGAGTTGAGGGGTGGCGCCGATTGACCATATGGTCGCCGGGAAGCTCGCCGGCGACGAGGAACCGCGGCGGCGGCCACGGATGTTCGACGAGCGGGAGGTACAGAGGGTTAGGGAGAGAGCGGATGGTGCCAGGGATCTCACCATGACGTGGTGGAGCTAGCAAGGTGGTCGGGGTGGCGAGTGGAGGCCGGAGGCGGCCGGAAACGTCCTCGACGGCCGGCGGCCATGGAGGGAAACGGCGGCCCGATTCCCGCTTCAGAGGCCATCCCAGGAAACGGTACTCGACGGGGAGATGCAAGGTGGCATGGCGGACCTCGTGGGATGCTCCAATGGTGGCGGGGATGCTCGGTTCGGCGGCGCCATGGAGGTCGGCCCTAACTAGGGTTCCGGTTTGGGAGTTACAGAGAGGGAGGGATAGGGTGAGGCGAGTGAGGGAGAGAGGACCAGCACGACATCGACTTGGAGGCAACCCTCTTCCGCGGCAAACATTCAGGCAGGAGGTGGCATCGGGGGAGGTGGACACGCAGCTGCCTCCCTGTCCAGAGGTAGAAGACAAAGGGGATTTTCCCCATAACCCCCTAGCTGGTGGGGAAAATTACAAGGAAGCCCCCTGAAACTTTTAAAACAGCACCTAAACATAAGTTTTAAAGGTCCTTCTTGTAGATAAAAAATTTGCCAAAAATACATTTTGGAAAGCTTATGAAATTTCCAACCTAACCATATTTTTGTTTGGCGAAAAAGAATTACTTTTTAGTACAAAATTTTGGAACCCAATTTAAGTACTACATGTGGGATTTTTCTCAAACCATTCGCATTCACAATTTAAATTGTTTCAAACATGTTTTAATTTTTTTTTGATTCATGCATGTATGAGATGAACACAACACCACACACCCTAGTTAGCAAAATTGGGGATGTTACAGACAACCAGCAAGGTTTGGTCAGCAAAAGATTTGCGGAAACACGCAAATCAATTGGTCGCCTCCCGCGACCAATATGAAGAAAGCCGGCCAATGTATACAGCTTCGAATCCGGCTCCCAAGGTACAATTCTTTGCCTTTTGGGTTTATATCCTTTTCGTTTTCTTGGTTTTCATGTTTTTAACTCGGCTTTTGCCTTTTTAACAGATTACCGAACTTCCTGAGTCGGAACTTGCTTCCGATGCCGAGCTGGAGGCATTGTGCGCCACCTTTGCCGGCGGACGTAAGCGCAAGAAGATTTCCACTTCCCAGGAAATCATTGATGTTGACGGGGTTCCCGTCGTCACCTCCAGGTTTGAACATCTGGGTTGTTTTACTTTATCGGAATCTTTCCCTTTTTCTCGGAGTTTGAACTATCCGGCTTTTCTCTTTTTAGCCCGCCCCCCTCTACTCTGAAGCCTAAAAAGATGAAGAGGCACAAAGCTCTGGCCAGCAGAGACCCAAATCCTTCCCCTGCTACTGCTCCGGATACACCGGTAGTAGCAACAGAAGAGCACGCTGCTGCCCTCAAGGTCAAAACCCAGCAGACCAGCCAGCCCATTGTGCCGGAAACGGACACGAGGGAAAGGGAGGTCCCTGAGGTGGGAGGTCCTTCTCGGATAACTGAGGAGGAAATTCCCACCTTCAATAAAGAATTCAAGAATATCAACGAGGGCCTTAGCACGGCTGGGACTCTTTTTGCCGAGTACGCAAAGGAGTTCACCGAAAACTTGGCAGGTTTACAACGGATGAGCCAGGTATTATCTCTAGCCCCCAAGCAATAAGTTAAATGCCTGCTTTTCACTTAATGCTTTCATTATCATGCTTGTTTCTAACTTAAACACGACGTTTCATTTCCGTGTTTCAGCAAACCGCTGAAACTATAAACCTGGAAGTTTTTAACAAACTTACCGTCAAGAATAAGGAGGTTAGAAACCTTCTTTCTATTCTTGACGTTAAGGAAGCAGAGCTAGCATCGTCTCAGCTACAGCTGGAGGAAACAACATGTATACTTTAGTTCTCCGAAGTTCCTTGTCCATAATTTTCTCTAAGTATTTTTCCGAGTTTTCTTAACCCAGATTTTTTTCTTTGCTTTTCAGCTACTTTGGCGAAAGCTAATTTTTTTTTCTGAAGATACCGGCAACGCTGAGAATCTCTGCCGGGAGAACTTGGACCTTCATAAGGAACTTATGAAGGTTCGTAAGGATCTGGAGGCTAGCAATCTGGCTCTTGGCATTGCTCAATCCAAGGCCTCCCAACAAGCTGACAAGGACAAGGCAACTATCCAAGATTTGGAGAACGCCTTGACCCTGCGCCTGGAGGAAGGATCTGAGATGGACAAGATCCTCGGTAAGTTATCAACTTTTACCGGATTTTCCATGTTTTAATTTCTTTCTCTGCATTTTCACTAACCCTTCAGTTGTTTGTCTGAAAAAACAGGAGATAACCCAGAACTTTCTCGGATTGAAAAAATCCGAGCTTTTGGGAAGGTATTCACCGCGATCAAAGCTGCGGGAATGTTGCTCATCAATAGATACCTTCCCACAAAGTCTGGGGAACTCTCGGAAGTTGAAAAACTTCCGGGAGCCATCATAGAGATTGCGGATGCCAAGGAATCCACCTTGCGCTCCGCGGCCCGGGGTGGTGCACGCATGGCTTTAGGGCTTATGCGTATGCATTACCCCAGTGCCAAATCTTGGCGCGTGGCGTTCGGTATCCCTCTTGGATATTCGGAGACCCAGCGGACCACCATCTTTGATGAAATCAAGGGTCACGCCACCAAGATCGCTTCT
>JAPCYS010001026.1:0-31085 GCA_028641055.1 Alopecurus myosuroides | reverse complement strand
GCTAATCTCAACTCCAGCAATAGACCGGAAGGCCGGCGAGCTCTTGCTGGTCCGCGCTGGAGCTAGCTCAAGCCGGGGAACGCGAACGCCGCCCTTGAGTCTGAACTTCCCCGACGCCTCCCTTGAGTCTGAACTCTGCTGTCGCCGCTGCATCCTTGACAAGAACCTGGGTGACCTTGCTGCCAGTTCCTCCTCCCCATCGTCGACGCGACCAGGAAAAGCACCGCCACAGTATCTTCTATGCCGCGCTGCTTCCCTGCCCACTGGCCGCACGCCTCTGGCCGCCTCCGCGTACAGAGGCGCAGCGAAGGACGGCATCGATGGCCCGTCGATTCCCACGCCGGCCTCCGTATCCGTCGTCCGCTGGTGGCCAAGGCTAGGGTAGCCCGTAGCCGCGCCCGCGTCCTACTCGTTGCAGAACGCCACGAACTCGCACCCACCGGTCGATTAGGATTGTTTGGGGCAGAATTAGTTAAGCTAATTATCGGTAAGTGAACTACTATAAGATAAACACAGTTGAACCCATCGTTTCTGTCCGTGGAGCCAAACAGAAAGTAGAATAATACAAATCTGGGGCATTCCATCCAAAAGATGCGGACCATCCCATCCCATACACTCTAGTCCATCAACCAAACACACGCTAAATAAAGGAAGGGCAGCGCTGGGCGTCCCCCGAAGGTTCCCGCGCGCTGATCGTTCGGGTCGACAGCCGTTGGATTAGTCCGTTGGATCAAGCCAAAACCACTCAGTTTACTCCGTTAGCTTTTCACATGCATGGGCCCGTTTTCACAGGTCGCTATCTGCTATCCTCCCTCACGTGATTCCTTCTCGCGGCACAGTAGCACACTAGTAGAGGAGAAAAATGCATGGACATCACCGGGACGAAGACAGTCAGAGCAAGTAGACGTGCGGCATCGCACTGCCATTAATTTCATTCGCAGCTCCGCCGCCTCCTTTTGCTTCGCAACACGGCAACCCATCCTTTGCAGCTTCGCCTTTCTACCCTTCTAGCTCCGCCGCTCACCGCTCGCAGCATGGCAGGCGGCAGCCCTTACTTTGCAGCTCCGCCACAAACTGCTCGCATCCCAACGAACCGTCCTTTATAGCTCTGTCACTCTCCCTTTGTAGCACCGCCGGCGAGCGTCGGTAGCACCGGCGACCATCCATTATAGCACCGCCGGCGAGCGTGGGTAGCACCGGCGACCATCAATTATAGCACCACCGGCGAGCGTCGGTAGCACCGGCGACCATCCATTGAAGCACCGCCGGCGAGCGTCGGTAGAACTGGCGACCATCCATTGTAGCACTACCGGCAAGCGTCGGTAGCACCGGTGACCATCCAATGTAGCACCGCCGGCGATCGTCTGTAGCAGCGGTGACCCTCCATTGTAGCACCGCCGGCGTGCGTCGGTAGCAATGGAAACCATGTAGCACCACTAGCGAGTGTCGGTAGCACCGGCGACCACCTTCTGCAGCATCATTGGCGAGCGTCGATAGCATCGGAGACCACCCATCAACTTCTCGCAGCGACAACACCGACGAGGATGTTGTGGTCGAAGAAGTAGAGAGGCAAGACGGCGACAAGGCTCGCGTGCAGCTCCGGCTAGGCCATCTTGCTGCTCGCAGCAGTCGGCGGTGGGGTCTTGTCGTGGCAGCGGCATCCATTGTTGGAACGCGTAGAGATAAACAAAACTTTTTCCTACGCGGTACTTCCAAGATCTAGCCAAAGGTAGAAGGCCACGATGATTACCACTAGACGCGCGGTTGCGGATTATCGATGAAGCGCGTCGGGGAAGTGCAGTCCCGCAATCCGATCCAGCCGATCCGATCCCACGAACGTCGAAGTGGTGAAAGTACAACACCTCTGCCGGTATCCACACGTTTGAGGAGGAGCTCCGACGGCGGACTGCTAGGTCCGGTGCGACGACTGGACTGAGTGGGGCTAGGGCTCCCAACGCATGGGAGTGGACTAACGTGCCCGTTGGGCAACCTGCGCCCCTCTATATAGCGAATGGTATTGGGCTTCACAACACTTGTGGCCCATTCTCTCTGTGAGTCCGACTCACAAACTCAGTCCATTCCCGGTTCGGGTCCAACCCGACCAATACTTGCTCCCGATCTTAAGTGTGCGACCCTGCAGGCACATGGCGACTTGGACACGATTGGAGTCCAACTCCTAATCGATCAATCGGTAGCGGCTCCAAGCAGAACGTGCCGACTCCCAAGTCTCATTGAGTCATTACGACATACCTTTCCATATGATATTCATCTTAGTCCCTTTTGCCTCATGATATACCCTGTCGAACTATAGGCGATTTATCGTCATCCCTGAAATAGTTCGACTCTCTTCTCGATCCGTGATATGTGATTCATCTGACTAACTCTTAGTCAACAGACACAGTTAACACTTAACTGAGTCGCGCATGGCCATGCTTCTGGAATCATATCACTCGAGAGGGCCCAGAGAATATCTCTCCATTCGGAGGGGCAAAATCCCATCTTGATTATCCACATCACGCAGCTTGCTTCTCATTCGACCCGAACTCTGCCTTTATAGCTGCCTTGTCACAGAACAGCGTTTGACAGAACCTAAGTCGGTGATCCACAACTCAGATTGTGCGACAACCTCAGGTCTAAAGATTACATTGATTGAGACATGCAAATGACGACTTGATCGTTGCATCTCAATGTGGGTCAGTCTGATTTGCTAAACTCTTTTAGCCAAGTCCGTGAACGTTGGAACGGCATCACCATGCCCATGACTAATGGAACCGTGTCATCAGCCAACACTCATATTAGTCTAGGGTGTGTGTCCAGCACAACCTTAACGACCAAGGACAATTAGTATGAACAACATGAATACATAGTTCCACAATCGAATCACATATTCAATGACATATATCAGATGTTCAAAACAAGGACAACTAAATAACCTTATGAATACATTGGGAATTACATCATACATGATTACCTCTAGAGCATATTCCCAACAGTCTCCTACTTGCACTAGAGTCAATCATCTTGGCATCATATGCCTAGACATCTAATGCCCATACCTCTCGTGTGCGCCTCATGCTTAGGCTGTGGTAGCGCCTTTGTCAACGGATCTGCAATGTTTGCATCCGTGTGTACTTTGCATAACTTGATATCACCTTGTTCGACAAACTGGCGAATGAGGTGGTACCGCATGAGTATATGTTTGTTCTTCTGGTGTTGTCTAGGTTCCTTGGCTTGTGCGATAGCACCATTGTTGTCACAATATACGTCCAAAGGATTGGACGCGCCCTGAACCACACCAAGATCTATCAGGAGGTTCCTGATCCAAACAGCTTCCTTTGCCGCCTCTGAGACAGCAATATACTCAGCCTCTGTTGTAGATGCAGACACCGTATCTTGCTTGGAACTCTTCCAGCTCACAGCCCCTCGGTTCATCACGAACACGTATCCAGATTGCGAACGAGAATCATCTGAGTCGGTGAGATAACTCGCATCCGTGTAACCCTTTACACTGAATTCCTCATCACCTCCATAAACTAGGAACATTTGCTTAGTCCTTCTCAAGTACTTAAGGATGTTTTTAACCGCTGCCCAGTGGGCTTCGCCAGGGTCAGCCTGGTATCTGCTCGTAACACTTAGAGCATAGGAAACATCTGGCCTAGTACAAATCATGGCATACATGATGGATCCGATTGCCGAACCATACAGGATCACACTCATCCGACTTCGCTCATCAGTCGTCGAAGGACACTGAGTCTTGCTAAGTTTTATGCCATGGGACATCGGCAAGAATCCCTTCTTGGACTCTTCCATTTTGAATTTCTTCAAAACTTTTTCCAGATATGTACTCTGACTCAATCCAATGAGCCGCCTCGATCTCTCTATAGATCCTGATTCCTAATATGTAAGTCGCCTCACCCAATGTAACATCCCTATTTTGCTAAACTAGGGTGTGTGGTGTTGTGTTGGCATCTCATACATGCATGAAATATTTCATCCAATTTTTTTTTAAATTGAGTTTTAATTAAAATTGTCAAAAATCACTTAAAGTGAGCAACACAAATTTGTTGTAAAAACAATTACAAATTTTGAAAACAAAAATATGGTTTGGTTGGAAATTTTATAAGCTTTCCAAAAACTATTTTTGCCAATTTTTCTGTTTACAAAAAGGCCCCCAAAACCTCTGTTTTATGTTCTGTTTTAAAGAGAAAAGTACCTTCTTGTAATTTCCCAAAATTTCAGGGGGTTATTGTAATTCCTTTTTCTTTTCTCCTTTCTTCTAGCTCTGGCCAGAAAGAACGCACACAGGTGCGTGGCCGCCGTGGACACCTCCTGCCTACGGATGTGCGCCCGCGCGTGGATGACCTCGGCAGGATGTCGTGCCTTTCTTCTCCTCTTCCTCCCTATCCTCTCTCGCTCTCTGTACCGTCCCGAAGACCTAACCCTAGTTACTGTACCGACGCCGCCGGCGGATCGCCGTCGACTCCGGCCATCTCCGGCCCAACGGAAACCACCAGGAGGAGTGCCTCGTCCTCCTTTACCTCCCCCTCCACCCACGCTTGCCGGGAAGCCGCCATCCGCCGGAATTTCCCATCGCCGTCCGCCATGGCCGCCGGCCTCCTCCGCGTGGTGCCGTCGATTGAGGCCCCCTCGAGCCTCACTGTCCCCTCCATTGGCTTCCTGGTGAGCTAACGGTCCTCCCGAACCCTTCCGACCCCTCTCTCTCTCTGTATTGTCCCGTCGTCGGAACCCGTGGCCGCCGCCACCTTTGCTCGTCGCCGGCGAGGAATCTAGCGACCATATGGTCACCGGTTGCCACCCCTAGACTCCCCACGAGATTCTCTCCCTCGTGGTGCAGTTTAATTTGCGTTTGGCGCGCAAATTGAATCAATTTCGAAATGCAACTCTGAAGAACAGAGCACTGTGATGTCACAGTGACATCACAGTGACGTAATATTTCCCTTTTTGATAAATGCAGGAAATTCCAGAAAAAGAATAAAATTGATATTTTAATAACTTTTGTTTTATACCCCAGAAAATAAACGGAAGGTACCAAAATGTTTAGAAAAATATTATCTACCCAAATATGTATTTTTCACACATGTGAAATTCCAAAAATGGCCTTTATTTAATGTTGTTAATTCATTTTAAAATAGAAAAATAAGTTTTTATTCACTAAAATTAGAAAATTAAAAGTTATATACCAAAATGCTCAAAATGACAAATGCAACCTGTTTATGATGTTTTCAACCTCATTTGAGCAACTAAAATGGTACTCACTTTTAGAATTGTCCGAGATGCCCCTCCGGGGTCTATTTCGGGATAATTTCAGTAAAAATGTATAACTGACATACGAACCCTAGCAACCCTATCTTCATGTCTAGGGCGTTATTTCAGTGCATTAATTTGCTCATGCATACATTTTGCGCATTGCATCGATGCCATGGTTGATTGTTCTTCTTTGTTTCGGTTGTTTCGGTGTTGTTTCCCCTCGGTAGAACGTGACTCCGAAGAGAAGGCCAACAATTCCATGACGAATACTTGATCTTAACCGACAAGTCAAGCACTTATCCCTGAAGACTTTCTATTGGTTTTCTTATAACCAAGGCAAGCATAACCTCTTATCTGCTCATATATGGTTTCAAAGTGTTTTGAAACTCGTATTTTGCATTCGGTTCCAAACTATTTGATGTCAGTAGATAGAGCACTCCTATATACTGCATAGCCAACATATCCTGATCCACTGCTCCTAGCAGCTATAGGTTTGTTTCTGCGCGCTTCGCTAAACCTTGTGAGTCTTGTTTAGCCATGCCTAGTTGATGAATCTGGTCAATGCGTGAATCTACTATGTCAGTTTTATGATTTGAATTATCTTTGATAACTTGACTAATCACGGCATGGATGTGAGGCCACAATGGGTTGTGGCGTTTTGTCCTGTTCATGCCCCTAGGAGCGAGTTCTCGCCTTCGAGCCAAGACTGAGCGTACAGCCACACGTGGGCCTATGAACCCCGCCCGGCTAACTAACTTGTTTGACCTTATCCATGAGCCACATAGTTTGAGATTTCCATCTGCGTGTGAGTCGGAAAATGTTTTGGAGAAAATTAGGTCGTGACCGGGACAAGTGATGGAAGTCCACGGATCTTGTTCCCGACTCACAGAACAGGTGCCGTCAGGAGGTGGCCAACTCCCTGTTGACGGGGTGGCCCTGTTTGGGTTGACTCATGGATATGGTTCGACAAGGTAAAGGCCGGGAATCGACCACCCTCTGCCGGCACTTCCCGGACTAGTGCCAACCCGGTGGCACTAAGAGTCGGTTGGTACGTGTGGGTAAAGTTGTACACCCCTGCAGGGTTAAATCTTTTCGAAAAGCCGTGTCTGCGGTTAAAGACGACTTGGTGACGAATTCTGTGATCATAGACAACTTAAACAGAATGATTAAAACTTGTTGATAACGAATGAAGGATGCCTCCTCGGAGATGCCGAGAGGGGTTACCTTGTAGCATGAGGTAGTGGAACAACTGGAGGTGGTGAACTTTGAAGCACGAGGTGCTGATATGTTTCGGTGGATTAAAAGATGATGATCTCAGTAGTTGAGTAGCTTTCTCATCTGTTTTCAAAATACTCCATGAGACGTGCTATTCCTCCTCGACTTGGAAAACAAAGATTGCTTTACGCAAATCAGCCTTCCTAAAACCCTTTCTGAAGATAGAAGATATATAATAGGATAACTAAGTCTTGTTGAGTACCTCCTGTACTCAGGTTTGCTTAATTTTGGTTCAGGTGGAGTTCCTCACTTCGGTGGTGATTCAACGTGGACATCGACGAGTAGTTTGGGGTTCCCAGGTAGCAGCCTGGAATCTATGGGCTGGGACGTCGCCTTATGTTGCGGCCTCTTAGGCCTTTTTGGTACTTGTTGATTAGCAACATTTTGCCTTCCGTTGTATGATGTAATGTTGGGTCGTGTGACCTCTGCTTGTAAGCTATACTCTAGTAACACCTGTTTAATACAACTTCAGTGTCTAGAGTGTTGCTTTGATCGGTTGTTGGTTTCGAGCTCATTGTTATACAGTTTTGGCTATGCCTGCATAGTTGTCGCAGTCGAGGGGTTCTGGGGCCGATGATCCATGTCCGAGCCCGCCTGCTGATGTGATTCGGCCTGGGGCGAGGTAACCCCAGTAACCCTCGATTGTTGTTGCACTTTATGGACACATAGCAGCTCTGTATAACTTTGGTCCCGTTCCTTCAGTTTCATCCGACTCGTGGATGCTTGGGTATACATACCTGTTTATGACTAGCATGGACACAAGGAGTAGTAGACCGGGGATCCAGACTACGTGCCGATGAATCCGGTCTGCCTGCCATTGTTTGTTGCGGCCGGGGCTGGAAACCCTGAAGCCCTTGTGAGTCCATTGCTAGGAGCACATGACAGTTTGTATATCTCTGGGTCTGGGGTCTGACAAGTCATGGTATCAGAGCAGGACTGCATGTAGGAAAACCTTACTGCTTGGTCGATGTTGAGTCTAGTGTTTCCGAAAACTATTTTGAAACCTCAAATAAGTTGTGAAAACCTTCTTAGGATTCTTTTTACTCCTTATCTGGTATCGCTCTAACTCTGGGTCACCTTACCTGTTTTGATTTGAAAAAGTTTTGCTATCTCTTCTAGTTATTCAAAACCTAGGTGCCTTCTCTGGCAAGGACGTTGTTATCCAAGTTGACCTAGTGTTAAAAAGATTCTAGAGTCGTGTGTGTTCCATACTCCATTATTTCTTAAACTGGGAGATTACCTTTCGTTCATAATCTCTCAAAGTTGTGTGGGTTCCACATACTCCGGTTCTAAAGTCTCAAAATCCTGAACCTCGAGATCTGCTACTCATCTCGAATGTATCCTTCGTCCTTGGTTCAAATACTTCCAGAGCTATGTTTGTCTTTTGAAATATGCTTCGTGATTGATATTCGTAGTGTCCTTCAAGGCACCAATATAGTAGTTATTCACTTCCCAATGTTTTCAATTTTGGAATTGAACCGAAGGTCCCGGAATGTGCTGAATTGTGGTGAGTTGGATCGTGTGGTTTCTTAACCATGTGATGCTCATGCCATCAGTACAGGATGCTGACCTTTAACCCAAGTTCTGTTTCTTTGGATCCTGAGGAATCTGTTCTACCTCAGGATGGCTAGGTAACCTCAGCTTCAATAGCCATAGGTTTTCTCTAGGAATCAAAAGGGACCATGACAAGAGTGTTCTTTATGATTCTCATATCTTTCTTCTTGGTTCAGCTATACCAACCTTTTGGCATGGGTTCTACACATGAGTATTACCCCGTGCATCCAACGTGATCTCAGGATTTTCCAGAGCACGTTCCTACTCTTAGCTGCTTCCTGAACTCCATCCGTTGTTTGGAAATACAAGCTGCATATGCATGTTGGAGTCTTCCAATGTATTTGCTCTTGTGTTCCTTCTAAACATTCCACCTTGGGATGTCAGGAGAAACAAACTCCAGTACCTCGTTCATCTTTAGGACCAGGTCAAAGTTTTGTAATCCACAGAATAAAGAAGTTTCGTTAGCTTCTGTTCTGTTCTACCTCAGGGTATCACACTACTTTATATCAAGAGGCCGTGTTAAGTTTCATGGCCTTAATGATGAAGTGATGCTCTCCCACATCTTCACTCACCCTTCTGTAACACCTGGGGTGTTTTCCCCAGATAGAAAGTTGGCTGTTTTTCTTTATTTTGCTTTGCATCACATGCATCATATGCATTGCACCCTGTTTTCAAAACAACTCAAAAATTGAAACCAATTTAAACTTTCAAACATGTCCAAAATTTCCAATTAAAAGTTGCAAACTAAACAACTCCAAATGTTTCCAATAGTTTGAATTTGAATCAAATAAAAATGCTTGATAATAAAACCCCTTTTAATAACACCCTAATGGTAAATTCAAATAACAAATTCCAATCAAATCATTCATACTGGCATGTTCCAAATGTGGTTTAAAAATTTAAAATCTTGCAAACAGTTAAATTTAATAAGTTTCCATAATGGGTTGAGCCTATTGAATAAAAATTGGTCAAATCCCTATGACACCCTATTTGAAATTCAAATAGCAAATTAAAAACAAATTGACATTTCAAATTTTTTAAATTAATGTTAACATACTTTGAACTTTACTGTTTGTAAATCAATAAAAATTATTACATAAAAATAAAACCTCACACCTATTTCTATCTCTATCCTTTTCTTTCCTACAAAAAAAAAGGAGAGAAACAAAAGTAATAAAAGAAATAAAAATAAAGGTGAGCTGATGGGGGAGGCAGGCCCAAAAGGCCCACCTAAAACCCCTAGCTCTCCAGCCCAAGCCCCCTTCACATCATCCTCTACCTGTACGTCCATCGCGAGGTCCTCCTCGAGCTCCTTAAAGAACCAACCCCGATGCCCTACTGGCAACCCTAGCCGCCATCTTCTCCCTCCCAACGCCGCCTCCTCTCTCTTTTCTCTGCGTTCCCCATCCCCAAGCTTTCGCGCACACGGCCGTCTCCACTGCCGTCCCATGGCGCCGCCGCTGTTCACCACCTCAGCTCCTTCCTCCATGTCTAGGAGGTGGTCGGAGGTCCACTCCGCCATTTCCCAACCTCGGTGACGCTTATCTCCCTCTCTATCCCCGGGAAACGAGCCTGTCCCGAGCGTGCTCTGCCACGCCATGGCTGGCTGCACTCGACGTCCCCATCGGTACACGCGGCACCAAGGCCAACCACCATGTCCAGGACGCACGCCTCGTCTTCCTCTGCGAGCTGATACCAAGTGACCGTGGTCGGAGCTTCCCGGGACAACGGCGCCAAGACCGCCGTCGACCACGTCCACCCGTGCGCTCTGCCACCGCGTCTTCCTCGGCAACAGGGCGTCTCCGCCGTCGTCGAGCAGTACCGCGGCGTCACGAACCTCCCGGTGAGCTGCTACCTCCGTTCCATCCCCCCCCTTGCACCACTGTTTCCGTCGTGGTAGCTGCGATCTGCTCGGCCTGACCGCCTGCTCACCATGGACGCGTGTTGTTGCCTTTGCTCTGCTTGCCCGCGTCCACGCACATCCGGTGCTCCAAGTGCCTAACACCCCACACATGCACACTCCTGGAGCCACTCTAGCTTGCACCACAATCAGCGATCGCAGCTGGCCACTTCGTCCTCGAATCGCAGCAGCGCTGCCGCAATCTGTCGACGATGCACCGCCTCTGAATGTCTGAATTTGCTATGAAATTCAGTTAACGGCCGCTGTTAACCTCTTCCTGTTTCCGTATCAGATCCAAACAGCAACGCAGCGATAGCGCAGTGGCACGCGCAGCGCCGCGCACAGCCGTGAGGGCGTGGGTTCGATTCCCCCCTCACGCATTTCTTTTTCAGGAATTAACCGCGGGTGCTGGCCCACCCGTCATGGGCCGTGGGTGCCACGCAACCCTCCACCCTCGCCACGCCAGCGCCACCCTGGCAGTGGTCCGCACGTCAGCCACTGTGGGTAAACAACCCCACGGTGCATAAAATCCCTGGCATTTAAATAAAATTGCAGAAAATAATAATAACCTTGTAAAATGCATAACTTCCAAATGGTAAATCCAAATGCAACAATTTTAATATGTTTTCCACTCCAATTTTCATGCTCTACATGTCTAACACATTTGTTGCACATTTTGAACAAATAAAATTCAATATAATTTTGGGCACTTTAATTAATTCATTCAATTTTGTGAAAATCATAACTAATTCATTTTAATTCCAATTTCAACAAATAAAATATGTTTTCCACTCAAAATGAAACCACCTTTCTGTTTATCACCTTTGTTCTGCAATTTGGACAATTAAATTTAAGTTCATTTAATAATCCTTAACATGATTAACTAAATGGCCTAATTAATAACTTCCACATGGTTGCTCCAAATTAAATACTCAAAACATGAAATCCATCCAAAATGAAATGCTACACTTGAATATCAACTTTGTTTTCTGGTTTGCAACATTTAAATTGGATATTTGTTTCACCTCTTATTTAATGCATTTAAATTGGTAATATGCTTAACTAAATCATTTAAAATTGTTTTTCCAACAAATAAAATATGTTTTCCATCCCATTTTTTCATGAACTTTGCAAATATAAACTTTGTTTTCCATTTTTGAATAAATTAAATTGCTGAAAACAACTATTTCTTAATTAATGCATTTAAAATTGTCAATTTAATAACTTGCTCATGTAAAATCCAAATTCAACAAATGAAATATGTATTCCATCTAAAATTTTGTGTTCTTACCAAATATAAATTTTGTTATCTGTTTTGAACATTTAAAATTGGTGAAAACAACAAATGTTTGTTTAAATCATTTCAAATGCCAAAGTTCATAACTTAACAAATGAAATGCCAAACTTGGTAAACAACATATCAAACTGAAGCTATTGTTGTTTTCTTATTGTTTTCCTCATCCATGCATCATTCTAATCAACTTTCACATGATGGTTATTTGTAGATCATTTAATTCAACATTAATTCATGGGCTTTTCTATATGCAACCCAAATTGCATATGGGCCCATTTAAATGTGTTTACCATGTCAACTGGTTTACTTTGATGCATCAATTAATTGTCATGCATCCATATCTTGATCATGCTGGATCTTTTGCCGTAGAAGTAATTGTTGCATCCGGTGTTTGTTCTAGTTCGTTGCTTCTTCGCGGATATGACGTTGAGATGATGTGAGCAACGACAAGTTCTTCGGATGTACCTCTACTTGCTGGATTCCAGGCAAGTATACCCACTTGCTACCTATGGCCGCCTTTCATCACTTGTTACCGATCCTTTCCGTCATTCTTATGCTAGCCTTATGATTCGATGCTTGTGTCTCGATCCTATCATATGTTTACCTTGCAGCCATGATATAGCCTTCCTTCCACTTCCTATTAACTGTTGTTTTTTTACCATGTCGGCCTTGTGTCGTAGTTGCATGCTTAGTGTTGTTTGCGCTCAAGTCTCGTTGTCTGTCTTATCACCTGTTTAGTTTGATAGTTGGGTTTCAATTCTATCAACAACATGTTAATGTTTTGGGTAATAATAATTTGATGATAAGGCATCGGCAGGAGGCCCGGCGTGGTTTTGAGGCCTGCTAGTGTCGACCCTAATTAGGAAAAGGTTCTTTTCCATTGATCCATGATGAGCGCACTAACCGCATGTGGGAAGCGAGTATGGGTGCCCCCCCCGCAATTCTGATTCGATTCGCATTTCGTCCAAATCGCCACACTTAGTTTGGGCTTTCCATTTGATGCATGCATATGCAGGTGCGAACCCTTGGCGCCAGGGTGGAACTTTTGTAGTCGGCATTTAGGGCGGCGTGGTCTTAGAGTGCTATGAGGGTCCCCCTTTTCTTCGTGGGGGCTCGATTAGCCGCGCACGCACAGCACGTGGTTCTTTGGGCTTGATGCGAAGAAGAGTTGGGTTGTGTTGAGTACCTCGCTTGGTGGGTTGATCCCCCGTCTGGCGGGTTATTCTTACGTGTACGGCCAAATTGGTGCATCCCTGCAGGGTTAAATCTTCTCGAGAAGCCGTGTTGTCCGCGTTTATGGATGACTTGGTGAAACTGCTGGCTAACAAGTACTCAGACAACTTACACTTAACGATGATAACTTGACTAGTAATATAGATTACCTCCACCATAAAAATGAATGACACCTTAATCAACAGTGTGAGTTTTCCTTGGGTTGCTTCCTTAGTAGGGGGTAACATTGGATGGGTATTGCTTGGTGAGTAGTTATAGTTGGTTTTGTCGCGCTATCTTATCCCTTTCTTGTAGCCGGAAGTTGTAGTGTGTTTCTGTAGTTGGTTAATGCAGCCCGCTGCCGCCTCTTTGCAATATTCCCTTCCCTCCGTTGTACCCAAAGTGTTTGTATCTTGTGATGATTGGTTACGCTGGTATCTTGTGAGTATGGGTTATCCACTTCCAGTACTTAACCGTACTGACCCACGAATCCCTTTCGTGGCTGCATATTCCATATTGCAGTCAACAGGTTTGAAGTCTGACGACGTTAGCTTGGGAATCCCTCCGGCTTGGCCTGGGCAGGGATTGGACGCCATCGGTTATCTTCAGGACTCTTAGTCCAATTTGTATCTTGTCCGTAGCCGGACGCTATTGTTTCTTTCGCTGTTATTTGGATCTTTGTATTGTATCCGTTGTATCCTTGGCTCGTTTGAGTCGTCTTGTATATATCTTTTCTGTTGTTATTGTGGATTATTCGTGAACTGTTGTAATGCTATCACAAGTGGCAACCTGGAATCGGTTATTATGTGGATTTTGGCGGGAATGCTGAAATCTGCATAGTGCCCGATCTCGGGGCGTCACAAATGGTATCAGAGCATGGTTTCCGATTCCCGATATTGTTTCGATACGAATGGTTATCGAAGCAACGGGTCCGCAAAGCCTGTAGGATAACCTCGCTAACGGTCGTTGTTTCTAGAGTGTCAAAACTATTTGTGCAAAAATCTGTTTTGGAAACATCTCGATAGGATTCTTGTTTTCTCCTTATCTCTATTCTATTTCCCCTCCCATCGTATTTGTTTTGGAGTCTCTTCCCTTATCTATCTTTCAAAGTGTTAGGATCCTACGTGGGTGGACATTTTCTGAGCCTTTAACCTAATAGGTTCGATCATCGGAAGATTCCTGGTGGAAGAACATCGTCGTCACTCCAAGCAAGAATCTCTTGTTAGTGGTGTCGAGAAGCCCTTGTTAGTGGTGTCGAGGAGATCAACTGGAAGCATGAAGAATCGATAGTCGAACTTCTTCTCCCTCCCGGGTAAGGGGGTGGATTACGAGGGCACAATCCCTTGTTAGTGGTGTCGTCTGTAACACCTGGGGTGTTTTCCCCAGATAGAAAGTTGGTTGTTTTTCTTTTTTTTTTGCTTTGCATCATATGCATTGCACCCTGTTTTCAAAACAACTCAAAAATTCAAACCAATTTAAACTTTCAAACATGTCCAAAATTTCCAATTAAAAGTTGCAAACTAAACAACTCCAAATGTTTCCAATAGTTTGAATTTGAATCAAATAAAAATACTTGATAATAAAAACCCTTTTAATAACACCCTAATGGTAAATTCAAATAACAAATTCCAATCAAATCATTCATACTGGCATGTTCCAAATGTTGTTTAAAAATTTAAAATCTTGCAAACAGTTAAATTTAATAAGTTTCCATAATGGGTTGAGCCTATTGAATAAAAATTGGTTATTTCAAAAATCAAATCCCTATGACACCCTATTTGAAATTCAAATAGCAAATTAAAAACAAATTGACATTTCAAATTTTTGAAATTAATGTTAACATACTTTGAACTTTACTGTTTGTAAATCAATAAAAATTATTACATAAAAATAAAACCCTCACACCTATTTCTATCTCTATCCTTTTCTTTCCTACAAAAAAAGGAGAGAAACAAAAGTAATAAAAGAAATAAAAATAAAGGTGAGCTGATGGGGGAGGCAGGCCCAAAAGGCCCACCTACAACCCCTAGCTCTCCAGCCCAAGCCCCCTTCACATCATCCTCTACCTGTACGGCAGGCCATCGGCACCAGCCACGTTGGCAGTGGCGCGATGGGACGTCCATCGCGAGGTCCTCCTCGAGCTCCTTAAAGAACCAACCCCGATGCCCTACTAGCAACCCTGGCCGCCATCTTCTCCCTCCCAACGCCGCCTCCTCTCTCTTTTCTCTGCGTTCCCCATCCCCAAGCTTTCGCGCACACGGCCGTCTCCACGGCCATCCCATGGCGCCGCCGCTGTTCACCACCTCAGCTCCTTCCTCCATGTCTAGGAGGTGGTCGGAGGTCCACTCCGCCGATTCCCAACCTCGGTGACGCTTATCTCCCTCTCTATCCCCGGGAAACGAGCCTGTCCCGAGCGTGCTCTGCCACGCCATGGCTGGCCGCACTCGACGTCCCCATCGGTACACGCGGCACCAAGGCCAACCACCATGTCCAGGACGCACGCCTCATCTTCCTCTGCGAGCTGATACCAAGTGACCGTGGTCGGAGCTTCCCGGGACAACGGCGCCAAGACCGCCGTCGACCACGTCCACCCGTGCGCTCTGCCACCGCGTCTTCCTCGGCAACAGGGCGTCTCCGCCGTCGTCGAGCAGTACCGCGGCGTCACGAACCTCCCGGTGAGCTGCTACCTCCGTTCCATCCCCCCGTTGCACCACTGTTTCCGTCGTGGTAGCTGCGATCTGCTCGGCCTGACCGCCTGCTCGCCATGGACGTGTGATGTTGCCTTTGCTCTGCTTGCCCGCGTCCACGCACATCCGGTGCTCCAGGTTCCTAACACCCCACACCTGCACACTCCTGGAGCCACTCTAGCTTGCACCACAATCAGCGATCCCAGCTGGCCACTTCGTCCTCGAATCGCAGCAGCGCTGCCGCAATCTGTCAACGATGCACCGCCTCTGAATGTCTGAATTTTGCTGTATGAAATTCAGTTAACGGCCGTTGTTAACCTCTTCCTGTTTCCGTATCAGATCCAAACAGCAACGCAGCGATAGCGCAGTGGCACGCGCAGCGCCGCGCACAGCCGTGAGGGCGTGGGTTCGATTCCCCCCTCGCGCATTTCTTTTTCAGGAATTAACCGCGGGTGCTGGCCCACCCGTCATGGGCCGTGGGTGCCACGCAGCCCTCCACCCTCGCCACGCCAGCGCCACCCTGGCAGTGGTCCGCATGTCAGCCACTGTGGGTAAACAACCCCACGGTGCATAAAATCCCTGGCATTTAAATAAAATTGCAGGAAATAATAATAACCTTGTAAAATGCATAACTTCCAAATGGTAAATCCAAATGCAACAATTTTAATATGTTTTCCACTCCAATTTTCATGCTCTACATGTCTAACACATTTGTTGCACATTTTGAACAAAGAAAATTCAATATAATTTTGGGCACTTTAATTAATTCATTCAATTTTGTGAAAATCATAACTAATTCATTTTAATTCCAATTTCAACAAATAAAATATGTTTTCCACTCAAAATGAAACCACCTTTCTGTTTATCACCTTTGTTCTGCAATTTGGACAATTAAATTTAAGTTCATTTAATAATCCTTAACATGATTAACTAAAGGCCTAATTAATAACTTCCACATGGTTGCTCCAAATTAAATACTCAAAACATGAAATCCATCCAAAATGAAATGCTACACTTGAATATCAACTTTGTTTTCTGGTTTGCAACATTTAAATTGGATATTTGTTCACCTCTTATTTAATGCATTTAAATTGGTAATATGCTTAACTAAAAATCATTTAAATTGTTTTTCCAACAAATAAAATATGTTTTCCATCCCATTTTTTCATGAACTTTGCAAATATAAACTTTGTTTTCCATTTTTGAATAAATTAAATTGTTGAAAACAACTATTTCTTAATTAATGCATTGAAAATTGTCAATTTAATAACTTGCTCATCTAAAATCCAAATTCAACAAATGAAATATGTATTCCATCTAAAATTTGTGTTCTTACCAAATATAAATTTGTTATCTGTTTTGAACATTTAAAATTGGTGAAAACAACAAATGTTTGTTTAAATCATTTCAAATGCCAAAGTTCATAACTTAACAAATGAAATGCCAAACTTGGTAAACAACATATCAAACTGAAGCTATTGTTGTTTTCTTATTGTTTTCCTCATCCATGCATCATTCTAATCAACTTTCACATGATGGTTATTTGTAGATCATTTAATTCAACATTAATTCATGGGCTTTTCTATATGCAACCCAAATTGCATATGGGCCCATTTAAATGTGTTTACCATGTCAACTGGTTTACTTTGATGCATCAATTAATTTTCATGCATCCATATCTTGATCATGCTGGATCTTTTGCCGTAGAAGTAAATTGTTGCATCCGGTGTTGTTCTAGTTCGTTGCTTCTTCGCGGATATGACGTTGAGATGATGTGAGCAACGACAAGTTCTTCGGATGTACCTCTACTTGCTGGATTCCAGGCAAGTATACCCACTTGCTACCTATGGCTGCCTTTCATCACTTGTTACCGATCCTTTCCGTCATTCTTATGCTAGCCTTATGATTTGATGCTTGTGTCTCGATCCTATCATATGTTTACCTTGCAGCCATGATATAGCCTTCCTTCCACTTCCTATTAACTGTTGTTTGTTTACCATGTTGGCCTTGTGTCGTAGTTGCATGCTTAGTGTTGTTTGCGCTCAAGTCTCGTTGTCTGTCTTATCACCTGTTTAGTTTGATAGTTGGGTTTCAATTCAATCAACAACATGTTAATGTTTTGGGTAATAATAATTTGATGATAAGGCACCGGCAGGAGGCCCGGCGTGGTTTTGAGGCCTGCTAGTGTCGACCCTAATTAGGAAAAGGGTCTTGTCCATTGATCCATGATGAGCGCACTAACCGCATGTGGGAAGCGAGTATGGGCGCCCCCCGCAATTCTGATTCGATTCGCATCTTGTCCAAATCGCCACACTTAGTTCGGGCTTTCCATTTGATGCATGCATATGCAGGTGCGAACCCTTGGCTCCAGGGTGGAACTTTTGTAGTCGGCATTTAGGGCGGCGTGGTCTTAGAGTGCTATGAGGGTCCCCCTTTTCTTCGTGGGGGCTCGATTAGCCGCGCACGCACAGCACGTGGTTCTTTGGGCTTGATGCGAAGAAGAGTTGGGTTGTGTTGAGTACCTCGCTTGGTGGGTTGATCCCCCGTCTGGCGGGTTATTCTTACGTGTACGGCCAAATTGGTGCATCCCTGCAGGGTTAAATCTTCTCGAGAAGCCGTGTTGTCCACGGTTATGGATGACTTGGTGAAAGTGCTGGCTAACAAGTACTCAGACAACTTACACTTAACGATGATAACTTGACTAGTAATATAGATTACCTCCACCATAAAAATGAATGACACCTTAATCAACAGTGTGAGTTTTCCTTGGGTTGCTTCCTTAGTAGGGGGTAACATTGGATGGGTATTGCTTGGTGAGTAGTTATAGTTGGTTTTGTCGCGCTATCTTATCCCCTTCTTGTAGCCGGAAGTTGTAGTGTGTTTCTGTAGTTGGTTAATGCAGCCCGCTGCCGCCTCTTTGCAATATTCCCTTCCCTCCGTTGTACCCAAAGTGTTTGTATCTTGTGATGATTGGTTACGCTGGTATCTTATGAGTATGGGTTATCCACTTGCCAGTACTTAACCGTACTGACCCACGAATCCCTTTCGTGGCTGCATATTCCATATTGCAGTCAACAGGTTTGAAGTCTGACGACGTTAGCTTGGGAATCCCTCCGGCTTGGCCTGGGCAGGGATTGGACGCCATCGGTTATCTTCAGGACTCTTAGTCCAATTTGTATCTTGTCCGTAGCCGGACGCTATGTTGTTTCTTCCGCTGTTATTTGGATCTTTGTATTGTATCCGTTGTATCCTTGGCTCGTTTGAGTCGTCTTGTATATATCTTTTCTGTTGTTATTGTGGATTATTCGTGAACTGTTGTAATGCTATCACAAGTGGCAACCTGGAATCGGTTATTATGTGGATTTTGGCGGGAATGCTGAAATCTGCATAGTGCCCGATCTCGGGGCGTCAAACCTTCCTCCAAGATTGAATGTTCAAGAATGTTGGGATGTGTATTGAGGTGTGCATCAGATATTCTTAGCAATTCTTATTGCTTTGAAAATCTAAGAAACATCTGTATCCTTCTTAGCAATAATGGTCACCCGACCTCCACTTAAAGTTGATTGTGTTACCAAATCCGTTCATTGCGGTGCACATTCTTGGTCAGAGAGTTAGGTTCATGCCGAAGCTCTAAAGATCATATCGGTTGCTTTGAAAAGCAAGATCCCTTTCGAACTCTGAGACATTCCGGTAGGTTGTGATATTCTGGTTGTCTTTCCAGGAGTATCACTAGGTTTTACCTGACCGTGATGTCTAAATAAGTGGTAGTTTGAACTAGTCTTTTCTCCAAGGAGCTCTGCTAGATATCCTGGACTAGTAGGTTGAGCTTAAACAACAACTTGGAGAGTCGAAAGGAAAAAGCTCCGCCTAACTTGATCCTCCGTGAAGGGATGTCTAGTTTCCTTTGTGTTGAAGAAGGATAGTATCTCCTTTGCGGTCATGCCATCATCCTACACCTTTTTTTGATTTGGGCTATCGCCTAATCAAGATCAGATCCAAGGACTGTCTTGATGGTATTTCCACTCATGGGGTTCCACCTAAGTACACCTTCATGTCCTTCAGTCTGACCAATATGTTTCCTTGTTTATGTACCATATGAGTCCCCCTTCTTGGAGTAATTTGATAAGTTTGCTGTCGAGCCCATCGATGACATTCCTCATCATCCAAGTTGCAATAGGTTCATGTTGAACAACCGGCACTAATGTTGGAAACTCTCGAGAACCATCTTTGTGTTATCACAAAGTTGGGTTCTAAATGGTTGAAGTAACCTACTCTGGTTGATGTGGTTATGGTGAAAGTTGTCGCCGTGGATCCGAGTAGAGTTCTCTTGTTGCCTTCGGGAATAATCCCAAGTCGGTCATGCATGTGTGGACTATTCTTGAGATGGTAGGTTGTTACCTCCATTCCTTGAAGAAGTTTGCATCCACACTAAACCACTGACTGGTTGTTCGTAAAAGAGAATAGGTCCAAGATCTTCGTGATCTTTGTTATCATCTTCCCAACAAGGACTCCGATGTGTTTCATTGCATGTAGTCCATGTAGGTGCAACCGTCTTTCGCAAGTTGCTAATACATGAGTTCTGAAATCACGCTCATCTTCTTGAGCGTGGCATCATAGTCCATATCTTGAGAATCCAGCATATGTATCTCGTTGGTAACCGGTGCAATCTCTTCGATCAAACATACCGAGTCTGAGTTATCAACCCACTAACCAGAGCTGAATCTCAAGCAGCAACGATGGTTGGTGTTTCCTCAAGGGTATTAAATCAGGTCTTTCCAAAATTCGGCATGGTTGATGTTGTGGTTGACACAATTAGCCAGAAGGCCTAATGTCATATCTCTTTGTATCCGTAAGAACAACCACTCTCCGTGAGAATTCTTGTGTGGCTCGTTCTCAACAAGTTTTCCTCACCGTTCTTCCAAACCGGAGTTTTACTTTCACTTGATGACCTATAGAAGGCTTGTCGTGAGCCTGCTACCGGTATCTATAACATCCAGGAGAACTTGGAAGTTGATCATTCCAATGTCTCTCTACCAATCATCTAAACCTTTCCCTCCAGTGGAAACAAATCCATCACAAGAAACGTCCTATGGTGATCTTTAACCGTCACTGTTCAATAATCCTTTTCAGTTGTTTATACTTGAAGTTCCGTTCATCTCACACATTGTGTGAATTTGTCAGTCACTTCAGCCATGGGATCTTAACCATGTAGTAGATGTATTGCTACATCCAAACCATAACGAGAAAGAGATTCCTTCTTCCTTTCGGTGTTCCAACCCCCGTTGGTTACCCATCATTCTGGTGTGACCAAGAACTCTTCCTGTTATATGGTGTTTCAATATCTTTGGTTACTTGTCTCCTGTTATGAAGTAACATCATGACCTTTGACAAAGATCTCGACAAACTTTGACGGAATGAAAGTTCCGTTATCTTCCGTGTCCACTCCGAAGAGTGAACATGATCCTGTATCAAATTTTCTCTAACACACGAATTAAAGTGTTTTCTCGTGTTTTCCCCCGTCTACGGATATGGCGTTGTGATATCCCAGACAATCCTTTCCATCTTGGTTATCTGTTTGAAGAAAACCTCGGTTTCACAAGTTGTTCAACCTTTCTTTTCCAAAAGGATTTAAAGTCTTGTGCAAAGCTCATATTCTAAATCCTTTCAATACCAATCGTCCGCAAACTTGAAACCATCTTCTATTCACTTCGTTACCTTGATGTGTTTCATGCATGATAACTCAACAGTTCTTTATGAACGGTCCTGTCATGAGTTACCCATGGGATACTCGATCTTCGTGAAGATCAAATCTTAAGAGTTTTCCCTCTCACCTAAGGTGTAGCCGCTGAAGAATCTTTGCAAGTGCTACGGATCAACCTCTTCAAGAAGAGAACCGTAAGGTTCGAGAAGATCATTCAAACTGGTGTTCCTTCTTTCTTCTCCTTCGGGAATCTCGGGACGAGATTCTTGTAAGGGGGGTAGATTTGTAACATCCCTGTTTTGCTAAACTAGGGTGTGTGGTGTTGTGTTGGCATCTCATACATGCATGAAATATTTCATCCAATTTTTTTTTAAAATTGTCAGAAATCACTTAAAGTGAGCAGCACAAATTTGTTGTAAAAACAATTTCAAATTTTGAAAACAAAATGGTTGGAAATTTTATAAGCTTTCCAAAAACTATTTTTGCCAATTTTTCTGTTTACAAAAAGGCCCCCAAAACCTCTGTTTTCTGTTCTGTTTTAAAGAGAAAAGGACCTTCTTGTAATTTCCCAAAATTTCAGGGGGTTATTGTAATTCCTTTTTCTTTTCTCCTTTCTTCTAGCTCTGGCCAGAAAGAACGCACACAGGTGCGTGGCCGCCGTGGCCACCTCCTGCCTACGGATGTGCGCCCGCGCGTGGATGACCTCGGCAGGATGTCGTGCCTTTCTTCTCCTCTCCCTCCCTATCCTCTCTCGCTCTCTGTACCGTCCCGAATACCTAACCCTAGTTACTGTATCGACGCCGCCGGCAGATCGCCGTCGACTCCGGCCATCTCCGACCCAACGGAAACCACCAGGAGGAGTGCCTCGTCCTCCTTTACCTCCCCCTCCACCCACGCTTGCCGGGAAGCCGCCGACCGCCGGAAATTCCCATCGCCGTCCGCCGGCCTCCTCCACGTGGTGTCGTCGATTGAGGCCCCCTCGAGCCTCACCGTCCCCTCCATTGGCTTCCTAGTGATCTAACGGTCCTCCCGGACCCTTCCGACCCCTCCCTCTCTCTCTCTGTATTGTCCCGTCGTCGGAACCCGTGGCCGCCGCCGCCTTTGCTCGTCGCCAGCGAGGAATCCGGCGACCATATGGTCACCTGTTGCCACCCCTAGACTCCCCACGAGATTCTCTCCCTCGTGGTGCAGTTTAATTTGCGTTTGGCGCGCAAATTGAATCAATTTCAAAATGCAACTCTGAAGAACAGAGCACTGTGATGTCACAGTGACATCACAGTGACGTAATATTTCCTTTTTTGATAAATCCAGGAAATTCCAGAAAAAGAATATAATTGATATTTTAATAACTTTTGTTTTATACCTCAGAAAAATAAAAGGAAGGTACCAAAATGTTTAGAAAAATATTATCTACCCAAATATGTATTTTTCACACATGTTTGAGAAATTCCAAAAATGGCCTTTATTTAATGTTGTTAATTCATTTTAAAATAGAAAATAAGTTTTTATTCACTAAAATTAGAAAATTAAAAGTTATATACCAAAATGCTCAAAATGACAAATGCAACCGGTTTATGATGTTTTCAACCTCATTAGAGCAACTAAAGTGGTACTCACTTTCAGAATTGTCCGAGATGCCCCTCCGGGGTCTATTTTGGGATAATTTCAGTAAAAATGTATAACTGACATACGAACCCTAGCAACCCTATCTTCATGTCTAGGGCTTTATTTCAGTGCATTAATTTGCTCATGCATACATTTTGCGCATTGCATCGATGCCATGGTTGATTGTTCTTCTTTGTTTCGGTTGTTTCGGTGTTGTTTCCCCTCGGTAGAACGTGACTCCGAAGAGCAGGCCAACAATTTCATGACGAATACTTGATCTTAACCGACAAGTCAAGCACTTATACCTGAAGACTTTCTATTGTTTTTCTTATAACCAAGGCAAGCATAACCTCTTACCTGCTCTTATATGGTTTCAAAGTTTTTGAATCTCGTATTTTGCATTCGGTTCCAAACTATTTGATGTCAGTAGATAGAGTACTCCTATATACTGCATAGCCAACATATCCTGATCCACTGCTCCTAGCAGCTATAGGTTTGTTTCTGCGCGCTTCGCTAAACCTTGTGAGTCTTGTTTAGCCATGCCTAGTTGATGAATCTGGTCAATGCGTGAATCTACTATGTCAGGTGTTTATGATTTGAATTATCTTTGATAACTTGACTAATCACGGCATGGATGTGAGGCCACAATGGGTTGTGGCGTTTTGTCCTGTTCATGCCCCTAGGAGCGAGTTCTCGCCTTCGAGCCAAGACTGAGCGTACAACCACACGTGGGCCGATGAACCCCGCCCGGCTAACTAACTTGTTTGACCTTATCCATGAGCCACATAGTTTGAGATTTCCATCTGCGTGTGAGTCGGAAAATGTTTTGGAGAAAATTAGGTCATGACCGGGACAAGTGATGGACGTACACGGATCTTGTTACCGACTCACAGAACAGGTGCCGTCAGGAGGTGGCCAACTCCCTGTTGACGGGGTGGCCCTGTTTGGGTTGACTCATGGATATGGTTCAACAAGGTAAAGGCCGGGAATCGACCACCCTCTGCCGGTACTTCCCAGACTAGTGCCAACCCGGTGGCACTAAGAGTCGGTTGGTACGTGTGGGTAAAGTTGTACACCCCTGCAGGGTTAAATCTTTTCGAAAAGCCGTGTCTTCGGTTAAAGACAACTTGGTGACGGATTCTGTGATCATAGACAACTTAAACAGAATGATTAAAACTTGTTGATAATGAATGAAGGATGCCTCCTCGGAGATGCCGAGAGGGGTTTCCTTGTAGCATGAGGTAGTGGAACAACTGGAGGTGGTGATCTTTGAAGCACGAGGTGCTGATATGTTTCGGTGGATTAAAAGATGATGATCTCAGTAGATGAGTAGTTTTCTCATCTATTTTCAAAATACTCCATGAGACGCGATATTCCTCCTCGACTTGGAAAACAAAGATTGCTTTACGCAAATCAACCTTCATAAAACCCTTTCTGAAGATAGCAGATATATAATAGGTTAACTAAGTCTTGTTGAGTACCTCCCGTACTCAGGTTTGCTTAATTTTGGTTCAGGTGGAGTTCCTCACTTCGGTGGTGATTCAACGTGGACATCGACGAGTAGTTTGGGGTTCCCAGGTAGCAGCCTGGAATCTATGGGCTGGGACGTCGTCTTATGTTGCGGCCTCTTAGGCCTTTTTGGTTCTTGCTGATTAGCAAAATTTTGCCTTCCGTTGTATGATGTAATGTTGGGTCGTGTGACCTCTGCTTGTAAGCTATACTCTAGTAACACCTGTTTAATACAACTTCAATGTCTAGAGTGTTGCTTTGATCGGTTGTTGGTTTCGAGCTCATTGTTATACAGTTTTGGCTATGCCTGCATAGTTTTCGCAGTCGAGGGGTTGTGGAGCCGATGATCCATGTCCGAGCCCGCCTGCCGATGTGATTCGGTCTGGGGCGAGGTAACCCCAGTAACCCTCGATTGTTGTTGCACTTTCTGGACACATAGCAGCTCTGTATAACTTTGGTCCCGTTCCTTCAGTTTCATCCGACTCGTGGATGCTTGGGTATACATATCTGGTTATGACTAGCATGGACACAAGGAGTAGTAGACCGGAGATCCGGACTACGTGCCGATGAATCCGGTCTGCCTGCCGTTGTTTGTTGCGGCCGGGGCTGGTAACCCTGAAGCCCTTGTGAGTCCATTGCTAGGAGCACATGACAGTTTGTATATCTCTGGGTCCGGGGTCTGACACCCAAATCCTTCATTGAGAAACTCCTTTCCAATGACTCGTTGGTTTCTTGCAACATCATGACATCATTTCCAATCAGTAATATGTCATCCACATATAAGATTAGAAAATTTACTTTGCTCCCACTAAACTTCTTGTATAAACAAGAACCATGATCGCTCTTGATGAAGCCAAACAATTTGACTACCTCATCAAAACGAATGTTCCAACTCCGAGATGATTGCTTCAACCCATAAATGGATTTCTGAAGTTTGCATACCTTGTCAGCGTTAGCTGGATCAACAAAACCTTCGGGCTGTATCATATACACGTCCTCAGTTAAATTTCCATTAAGGAAAGCCGTCTTGACATCCATCTGCCATATCTCATAGTCGAAATAGGTTGCTATGGCTAACATGATCCGAACTGATTTAAGCATCGTTACTGGCGAGAAGGTCTCGTCATAGTCAACTCCTTGAACCTGTCGGAACCCCTTCGCGACAAGTCGTGCTTTATAGATGGAAACATTTCCATCCATATCAGTTTTCTTCTTAAAGACCCATTTGCACTCGACGGGTCTTGCACCGTCAGGCAGATCAACCAAATTCCAAACTTGGTTTTCATCCATGGACTTTAACTCAGATCTCATGGCTCCAAGCCATGACTCGGAATCAGATCCCACCATCGCTTCCGAATAAGTTGCCGGCTCATTACTGTCTAACAGTAAAACATCACGAGCATTTTGTAATCTGGCAGATCTCCGTGGTTCAGGTGCTGTTACCGATGTAGGTACCACGACCGGCTCAGCCTTCAAGGCGTTCGCCGACTCGCCCCTAGCCGGTTCCTCTCGAATTTTTTCGAGTTGCACTGTGCTCCCACTGACTTCCCAACCGAGAAACTCTTTCTCAAGGAAGACACCATTCCGAACGACAAACACTTTGCCCTCTTCCCGGTTGTAGAAGTAGTACCCCAAGGTTTCCCTCGGATACCCCACAAAAATACACTTATCCGACTTGGGCGTGAGTTTGTCCGACTGAACTCGCTTGACAAATGCTTCACAACCCCAAATCTTAAGAAAAGACAAACTTGGATTTTTGCCAGTCCACATCTCATGTGGTGTCTTCTCTACTGACTTTGATGGTACTCTGTTTAGTGTGAAAGCTGCAGTTTCTAGACAATAACCCCAAAATGATAAAGGTAGATCTGCCCGACTCATCATTGATCGTACCATGTCCAACAAGGTCCGATTTCTCCGTTCTGATACACCGTTTGTCTGCGGTGTACCCGGCGGAGTGAGTTGAGGAACTATTCCACAACTCTTTAGATGGTCATCAAACTCATGGCTCATGTACTCGCCTCCACGGTCCGACCGTAGAAACTTTATTTTCTTGCCGAGCTGATTCTGTACCTCACTCTGGAATTCCTTGAACTTTTCAAAGGCTTCCGACTTGTGTTTCATTAAATAGATATATCCATACCTACTCAAATCATCAGTGAAGGTAATGAAGTACTCATAACCACCTCTGGCTGTCGTGCTCATTGGACCACATACATCACTATGTATTAGTTCCAACAAGTCGGACGCCCTTTCACAACTCCTTGCAAAAGGTGTCTTGGTCATTTTGCCTAGTAGGCATGATTCGTATGTCTCGAATGACTCTAAGTCGAACGAAGTTAGAAGTCCATCATCATGGAGCTTCTTCATGCGCTTCCAACTTATATGACCAAGCCGACAGTGCCAAAAGTAAGTCATATTCAGATCATTTGGTTTCAACCTTTTAACATTTACGTTATAGACTGATTCACTATCAAGATTTAAAATAAATAACCCGTTCTGAACGGGTGCAAAGCCATGAAACATATCTTTCAAATATAAAGAACAAACATTATTCTTAATATTCGACTCATAACCTTGTCTCATCAAACATGAGGCGGAAATAATGTTTCGACTAACCACTGGAACATAATAACAATTATTAAGTTCCATTAAAAATACTGAAGGTAAATGAAGTTGCATCGTGCCGACTTCCAACGCAGCGACTCTCGCCTTGTTGCCGACCCGAATGTCAACCTCTCCTCTTGCCACGCTCCTAGTTCTTACCAGTCCCTGCAACGAGTTGCATATGTGAATAACTGATCCGCTATCATATACCCAAGAACTATTAGGCGCATCAGCAAGATAAATGTCTATAACATTGCACACAAGCGTACGTGAGTTGGAAGTCACACCTCCACTCTTGGCTCTGTCAGCCAAATACTTGGTGCAGGTCCTCTTCCAGTGGCCATCCTGCTTGCAATAGAAGCAATTGGCTCCGGCTGTAGGAGAAGGCTTAGTCTTTGAGGAAGCGCTCTGGACAGGGCCATGGGCGTTGCCTCCTGACTTATCCTTCTTCTTCTTAGTCCAAGAACTCTTCTTGAACTTAGCCTTATTCTGCACCATCAACACTTGACTGGCGCCTTTCTTAAGATCAGCCTCTGCCATTTTGAGCATCCCATGTAATTCAGTGATACTCTTATCCATACCATGCATATGGTAGTTCGAGATGAACGGACCATACGCACTAGGAAGAGAGTTCAGAATTATATCAGTAGCGAACTCTTCGTTAATTGGGAAGCCCAGCCGATCCAGAGACTGTATGTAACCAATCATCTTGATTACATGCGGACTCAGCGGATCGCCGTCTTTCAGCTTACAACCCAGCAAAGCTTGAGAGACTTGATACCTCTCGGTCTTTGCCTGAGCCTGGAACATACTTTTGAGGCTTTCGATCATATCGTAGGCCTCAACATTCTCGAACTGCTGCTGCAAGTCCGGTTCCATGTGTGCAAGCATAAGACAGCTAATTTCCGTAGACTCATCTCTAGTCTTACGGTAGGCATTCATGACAGCGATAGTCGCATCGTCATCTGGCTCTTCTGGAAGTGGAGTTTCTAGAACATGTTCTTTCTTGTCATGCTTGAGGACTATCCTCAGATTACGATACCAGTTGGTGAAATTAGTTCCATTAAGCTTATCTTTCTCTAGGATTGACCTCAACGCAAAATTGGACAACTGAGGAAGGTTGCTAGGTGCCATTGATCTACAACAGAAAATATGCAAAAACACTTAAGACATGTATTCATAAAAGAGCAGGCATATTAAACGCTTTAATACTTATGCTCCCACTAGAACCAACACCCCTCCGATGGTTGCTAAGTGATTCAAGATCCTAAATAAGCAAGCCGACTAGTGAGCTTTAGCATCACCGCTAGCCGTCAAGTGATCTAGGTAGGCAACACTTTGCCAATCGTATCCAATACGACTCCTGTTAGTTGGGTGACATCACATTCCCCGGCTCCCAACCTACCTCGCCCCGAGCCCCACAACCGTTGTGATGGACTCGTCTAGATTACCAAGTGCTTCTGCTTGTAAGAGTCCGACTCAAACCTACCTAATCGGAAAGAATTGGTAGCACCTCAATTTCATGAGCCCACTACCAAGAATGTCCGACTTGTGATGGTGCAGCACTGGCGGGGCGACCGACTAGACCTTCTTTGAGGGACTAAAATCTACCAACTATCTAAATAGAGGTAAACAGAGACATAACAATAACACAAATAAAACAATTATAATGTGAAATGGTATGGCTCTCTTCATGGTGATCTCCATCTCCACGAAGCTTGTAAGTCGACTCGTGCCAACTCTTGTCACGTGCCATCTTACTCCATGTAGCCGACTTGTACATCGACTTGCATGCCTTCCGGGTTCTCCAACAAGCTATACTAGCTAGTAAATGAAAATTTACATAGAGAATCCGACGCGCAGGCCGGTATACAATAAAATGACAGCACCTAGGCTCCAGCCGGCTGACAAAAACATGATACGTAGATCATGCATGGATTACACACATCACATGCACATAAGCCATACCATTCACAACTTCCTGCAAAAACAAGTTATGCATAGATATGATATCTACCGGCGTTGTGAAACTCGCAACGACATCTAAGGCGCTACGACAGGGCGAAACCCGCGGTCGAAGGGGATCGAAGGGGCAGCGCCCCTCGCGGGTGCGGGCAGCGCCCGACGATTTCGGAAAACGCAGATTGCATCTGCATTCCGAACATGGATTTCTTCATCGGATAAAACGATTTTACCCAAATCTGATCCGTATTCCGATTCGATCTTCGATCACCGCAACTGGATTTATGTGTCACGGTATACCCCAATGACGGAAACCGACCGGTAGGGGTAAGTTGTTCCACGACCTTAGCAGTATGAACACGGAAACCAGATCATCCATTAACCCCGAGTACGATTGATCCAATCAACCTGGTACACAACCGATCTATCTCATAGACCGACCACCAAAACAGCAATTAGATCACATCTAACGCTAACTACATATCACATATGTACGGATCTCGGGCCTAATACCAGAAGCTACCGCTCTAATACCACTGTTGGAACGCGTAGAGATAAAAAAAACTTTTTCCTACGCGGTACTTCCAAGATCTAGCCAAAGGTAGAAGGCCACGATGATTACCACTAGACGCGCGGTTGCGGATTATCGATGAAGCGCGTCGGGGTAGTGCAGTCCCGCGATCCGATCCAGCCGATCCGATCCCACGAACGTCGAAGTGCTGAACGTACAACACCTCTGCCGGTATCCACACGTACGAGGAGGAGCTCCGACGGCGGACTGCTAGGTCCGGTGCGACGACTGGACTGAGTGGGGCTAGGGTTCCCAACGCATGGGACTGGACTAACGTGCCCGCTGGGCAACCTGCGCCCCTCTTTATATAGAGAATGGTATTGGGCTTCACAACACTTGTGGCCCATTCCCTCTGTGAGTCTGACTCACAAACTCAGTCCATTTCCGGTTCGGGTCTAACCCGACCAATACTTGCTCCCGCTCTTAAGTGTGCGACCCTGCAGGCTCATGGTGACTTGGACACGATTGGAGTCCAACTCCTAATCGATCAATCGGTAGCGGATCCTAGTAGAACGTGCCGACTCCCAAGTCCCATTGAGTCATTACGACATACCTTTCAATGTGATATTCATCTTAGTCCCTTTTGCCTCATGATATACCTTGTCGAACTATAGGCAATTTATCGTCATCCTTGAAATAGTTCGACTCTCTTCTCGATCCGTGATATGTGATTCATCTGACTAACTCTTAGTCAACAGACACAGTTAACACTTAACTGAGTCGCGCATGGTCATGCTTCTGGAATCATATCACTCGAGAGGGCCCAGAGAATATCTCTCCATTCGGAGGGGCAAAATCCCATCTTGATTATCCACATCACGCAGCTTGCTTCTCATTCGACCCGAACTCTGCCTTTATAGCTGCCTTGTCACAGAATAGCGTTTGACAGAACCTAAGTTGGTGATCCACAACTCAGATTGTGCGACAACCACAGGTCTAAGGATTACATTGATTGAGACATGCAAATGACGACTTGATCGTTGCATCTCAATGTGGGTCAGTCCGACTTGCTAAGCTCTTTTAGCCAAGTCCGTGAACGTTGGAATGGCATCACCATGCCCATGACAAGTGGAACTGTGTCATTAGCCAACACTCACATTAGTCTAGGGTGCGTGTCTAGCACAACCTTAACGACCAAGGACAATTAGTATGAACAACATGAATACATAGTTCCACAATCGAATCACATATTCAATGACATGTATCAGATGTTCAAAACAAGGACAACTAAATAACCTTATGAATACATTGGGAATTACATCATACATGATTGCCTCTAGGGCATATTCCCAACATCCATTAGTCCTCCCCGTCCCCTTACAGCGGCACGAGGCCGACCTGCGGCAACGCGTGGCCGGAATCGTAGCGTGCTCCACGACCGACGTGGTCGGTGCTACAATAGGCTAACATGGTTGCTTGCAGCCGCCATGGCCGGTGTTGCCGAAGGCCGACGTTGCTGCTCCCAGCCATTGTACTCGGTTCTTCCAGACGATGTCGCCACTGCTACAAAAGTCCAACACCAGTGCTTGCGGCCATCATCGCCGCTGCTCTCTAGCGCCATAGACCGTGTGTGTGCTGCCAGTGGAGGAGACTGGAGGCGTCCGCGTGAGGTGGGCTGGGAGGAGGGCCACAACGTGCGAGATGGGTGGCGTGGAGCACAAGCGGCCACTCCGGGTGTTGAGGAGCATGGGGTGGTGCGGTAGGGGTGAAGCCCTCGTCGCCATAGGAAAGTAGCAGGGCTCGCCCGGGACAGTTCATCTTGTGGAGAGGTCGAGAGGATGAAGCTAGCAGTTTAGGAAGAAATGAGTGGACGAGGAGGCTCGGCGTGCGGATTACGCTGTGTTGGTGGACCTCACACGCGTCACTCTCTAGGGACACGCGTCACACTTAGGATGCGGAGGACGCGAGCGCGATGTCCTCCGGCTGATTGTTAGCCTTTTCCA
>JAPCYS010002760.1:0-31138 GCA_028641055.1 Alopecurus myosuroides | reverse complement strand
AATAACTTTGAGCGCAACAAGGTTTGGAGATTGGTTGAGAAACCCAAGGATTGCCACAACGTTATTGGCACCAAGTGGATATTCAAGAACAAGCAAGATGAGAATGGCATTGTCATTAGGAACAAGGCAAGATTGGTCGCTCAAGGTTACACCCAAGTTGAAGGCATTGACTTTGATGAAACCTACGCGCCCGTGGCTCGCCTTGAGTCCATCCGTATCCTCCTTGCTTATGCATCCTCACATAATTTCAAATTACAACAAATGGATGTGAAAAGTGCTTTCTTGAATGGTCCTCTAAAAGAGGAGTATATGTCAAGCAACCTCCGGGGTTTTGAGAATCTCAACTTTCCTAACCACGTTTACAAACTTGACAAGGCTCTCTATTGTCTCAAACAAGCACCTCGTGCTTGGTATGAGCACCTTAGGGAGTTGTTAGATGATCGTGGTTTCGAAGTTGGGAAGATTGACCCCACTCTCTTCACCAAGAGAGTAAAAGGAGAGCTTTTTATATGCCAACTCTATGTGACGATATTATCTTTGGCTCAACTAACCAAGCTTTCAATAATGAGTTCTCTAAGCTTATGACTGACAGGTTCGAGATGTCTATGATGGGTGAGCTTAAATTCTTCCTTGGCTTTGAGATCAAGCAATTGGCCCGTGGTACTTTCATTTCTCAAGCCAAGTATACTCAAGACATGCTCAAGAGATTTAACTTCCAAGAGGCAAAGATCAAAACCACCTATGCAAGTCAAGTGTCATCTATCACGCAATCCTAAAGGGAGTAGGATGTGGATCAAAAACTTTATCGTTCTATGATTGGTTCTTTGCTCTATCTTTGTGCTCTAGACCCGATATCGTTTTGAGTGTAGGTGTGTGTGCAAGGTATCAAGCGCTCCTAAGGATTGCCACTTAGTGGCGGTTCATAGGATCTTTTCGTTATTTGGTTCATACCCCAAGATTCGGTTTGTGGTACCCAAAGGGGGCACAATTCTCTCTCAATGGTATACGGATTCCGATTGGGCGGGTGATCAAGATGATAGGAAGTCAACGTCCGGGGCTTGCCAATTCCTTGGTAGGTCCCTTGTAAGTTGGTCCTCGAAGAAACAAAATTGCATTTCACTCTCCACCGCCGAAGCCGAGTAGTTGCCGCCGCTAGTGCATGCACCCAATTGTTATGGATGAGGCAAACTCTTAAGGAATATGGTGTCCATTTGGACAAAGTGCCTCTTTTATGTGACAATGAAAGTGCCATCAAGATTGCTTACAACCCGGTGCAACACACAAGGACGAAGCACATTGAAATTCGCCACCACTTCATCCGTGATCACGTGGCAAGAGGAGACATTGCACTAAGTTATGTGCCCACCAAGGACAATCTGCGGATATATTCACGAAGCCACTGATGATGCAAGATTCTTGTTCTTGAGGAATGAGCTAAATGTGATTGATTCAAGGAGCTTGACTTGACTATCTTGCACACACCCTATAGATGAAACGCTTTTGAGTCTAGATGTAGGCATGGACATAGGGGGAGTGCTATCCTAACACATTGGGTTTCTCCCTCCCCCCATTATGCCCAAAGCAAAAATTCATTGTAAACTCTCTTTTTCTAATGTTGAATTGTGAGCTTCAATGTTGAGTAATGGCAATGCCCCCAAGATATCTTCGCGGTTGCATACCATAAACTCTTACATGGTGGCCTAGGCCACCAACCTCTTCCGTCGAGCATTGGTTCTTATTTGCGAGCTTTTGGCAATTTTTTTTGTTAAGGGATGTACTCACCATTTGATGTTCTTCATTTCCTTCTCATTGTTTTTTTGAGTACATTTTTCCCTCCTTGTGTTGCTTCTGAGTTTCGTGCCAAAAACTCATATTTGGTGTTTTCGAGCATTACATGTTCTTTTGGGTCGTTTTTCTGGTGAAAGACCGGAGACTCCGGTGTACCATACCGAGACTCCGGTCAGGCCGGAAACTCCGGTGTTAACACCGGAGACTCCGGTGCTGCGGGTGCTATTTAATCTGGGGGCTGAGGGAAGTTAGGGTTTCATTCCCCACTTCCCCCACGCCCCCCAACGCACTGCTGCGCCGCCGCCTTCACCAGGAGCCGTCCCGGGGCGATTTCCTCCGCCCCCAACCTTCCCCTTGCCTCTCCCATCCGTGGAGGGACAATGACAGGCCAAGGAAGCAAGGGTACATCCTCTCCCCCTCGTGTGTTCTCTGTTTTTTTCATCTAGATCTGAAAACCTAGGTGACCTTTTGGGGATGATGCACTTTCTGTTGGTAGAACTTCCTATGGCTAGTTTTTGTGTGTAGAACTTGCTTAGATACATCAGTAGAACCCTCTGTTAAGAACCCTGCACCTTGCTGTTTATCAGACCGGAGACTCCGGTGTCTCAGACCGGAGACTCCGGTGCCTCAGACCGGAGACTCCGGTGTCTCAGACCGGAGACTCCGTGTGGTTCTTTCAGATGCGTCTGCTGGTGCATCTGCAGTGTTTCTGCACCTCGTTGGACATGTATGCTCATTTTCCTTGTTTTCTCTGTTGTTGTTCTGTTTGTGTTGGTTTTCAGGAAAAAAGCTGAAGGCCGTGGTCAAGCGAAAGTCTCGCCCTCACTCCCGCAACTATGGTTGTTGATGAAGCCACCGGTCGTTATGGTCAGAGGGGTGCCTTTGAGAGTGAGAGGCGTCAGAAAAACAAGCACGAAAGCAGAATGAATGCTGAAATTGCAAAGAAGGCAAGATATGATTCTTTATCCTCAGTGGTTTCCTTGAGCAAGAAGGAGTACAGGCTTATGAGGGGTCGTCCTTTCTTCGAGATGCCCCGCACTGCTCATACAGCCCACTATTGGAGGAGGGAGTCCGAGTTGATCATGGAGATCTATTCTCAGTTCAGGCAGCCCGTGTGTCCACAGAAAGTCCTTGACTTAGAGGCACTTGGACGATCTGAGTACTTTGAGGAGGCAGTCTGGATCACTAGGAAGCTGGGTCTCGAGCAGCTTGTGGGCATTCAGCAAACTACAACCCTCCTATTATCCAGCAGTTCTTTGCCACTGTCACTCTTGCTGAAGATGAGAAGGTCACTATGAAGTGGATGTCTGGGACATGGAGTGCGAGTCGTCCATGGAACGATTTGCTGAGCTTCTTGGTTACCCTTGGGGAGAAGGAATGTGAGCGTATGCACGTTCATGGAGTTGCTTATGATAAAAAGCGCATGGCTCCTATGTATGACAAGCTCTCCAGCTGCGGCACTGCCAAGAATCTGAAGAGGGTCTACAACATTTGCCTTCGTCTCTTTCGCTGCAACATTGCTCCCAAGGTGGGGAATGTTGATGCTATTCGTGGTGGCCTAGTGAACCTCCTTTATCAGGCTTTCCAGTGTCACCTTGCCGGCCCTGATGGCGAGGGTTTGAGATTGACGTGATGCACTTTATTAAGGAGGAGATTTACTGTGCTATGATTGAGATCAAGAAGGTGCCTGTCTATGCCCATATGTGATAGCTCATTCTTGACCAGCTGCCTGGCTTAGCCCACGATACTGTTCACCCTGTTGGCTCCCTCCAGATTCTGTCCGGACGCTCTCGTGATGATGATGACACTCCCATGGGGGATGTTGAGGCACCTTCTGGCTCTAGGAGGAAGAATGCCGATCCTCCCTCTCGCCGCTCTAGCAGGGAGGAGACTCAGGATGAGATGAAGAAGCTCACGTGGTTCCAGCGTACATTCTCTGCATGACTGTGGCTGTGCACAAGGAGAACCATGTGGCTTATAAGAGACGCGAGCTGAAGAAGATGATCACCAAGCTGCATGACCATGCGGCCTTGGTGCTACCCTCCTATGGGCACTCCTCCCACCACTCCACCCACCCCTCCCACTGCTTCTGTGACTATGTCCTATGAGGGGTGGAACATTGATCAGTTTCCTTGGGGTGACTTTGAGGATGTCACCTCGGCTCCTTCCACCTCGACTCACCGTGCTAGGACCCCGAGATTGAGGAGGACTTCGTTGATGATCAGCCTGAGGATGATCCAGAGGATGAGGACCTTGGACTTTGCCTCCGGTGATGATGATGATGCTGGGAGTGGAGCTGATGAGATGATGGTGACACAGAACCAGGGGAGGATGATGATGAGGACTACGAGGATGAGGACTGAGCTTGTTGGACCACGGTGTTCTCTTCGCCCCTTTTTGGTGTCTCGATGCCAAAGGGGAGAAGTAGCTTTGGCTTGGCTCCTTTTTTGCTTTATTTGCTTCGGAACACAAGTCGTTGAACTTGATTTGCCTCTTATATTTGTTTCCCACTATCCTAGTTGATTTCGATTTTAAGTGTTTAGTGAACTATGGTTGTTATTCGTGAGAGACCTTGTGGTGAAGCTATCTTATATTTATCATATCCTTGTCTCTACTACTTGTGATTGTTCACTAATGTTTGTTTCAAGTGGGGCTTTGTTTGTGAAAATAGGGGGAGCTCACTTGTGAGTGCTCTATCTTTTACAAACTTAGCCTAGCTATGTTTTAATTGCCATTTGTGTGTTGTCATCAAACACCAAAAGGGGGATTGAAAGTGCAAACGCGCTTAAATCATCTTGTTTGGTGTTTGTTAACAACACATGTAATCTAATAGGTGTTTGATGTATTTCAGGGGTTACTTCAACATATTATCATTTGTGGTGATGAGGTACAAAAAGGAGCTGTTGTCCAAATCTCTGCTCTCTGGAATTTTCTCCAGGCCGGAGTCTCCGGTCTACCAGACCGGAGTCTCCGGTGTGCATATTTGCTCCAGGGATTTCGCTAAGGAATTTTGGTGTCGCGCACTGTACCCACCGGAGAGTGACCGGAGACTGTCCGGAGTCTCCGGTGTGGGATCTTCTTCCAAGATTTTCGCTAAGGACTGGATGGTGTCGCACACTGTACCCACACCGGAGACTTACCGGATACTTACCGGAGTCTCCGGTGTGAGTACAATTCCCCTTCGCTCGCAAGAGCACAGACACCCTCTGCGCCTTTTCGAAGCACCAAGACCGGAGTCTCCGGTCTACCAGACCGGAGTCTCCGGAGTAAATATCCGCTGAAGAAATTGGACACCGGAAACTGTCCGGAGTCTCCGGCCCAGACCGGAGTCTCCGGTCTTTACACCGGAGTCTCCGGTGTGATTTTCGCAGAGAAAAGCTCCAACGGCTCTTTGCATTTATGGGGGGTATAAATACCCCCTCCCCTCCACCAACCTCAAGCCAGCTCGACCAGACTTAAAGACTCCATTGTTGAAGCTCAACCACCTTGCTAGATCTCCCAATCCAACCACCCAAAAGCCTAGATCTTTGGTGGATTGAAGGAGAAGGCCCCGATCTACGTCTTCACCAACCGGATTTCATTTCCCCTCTCCTTTGCTTGAGGAATCTTGGCCTAGGGTTTCCTCATGCGGAGAACCTAGGCTCCTTGCTACTCTTGGTGATTTGTGAGTGTTGGGAGCCCCCAATTAAGTTGTGGGTGTGTGCCCCAAACTTGTTTGTAAAGGATTCGATCCCCGCCTCAAAGGGGTTCTATAGTGGAAGGTGAACTAGGCCTTTGTGGCGAAGTTCATCGGAGAATAGGGTGAGGCCTTTGTGGCTTTGAGTAGGCCTTCGTGGCGAGCTCACACCCCTCCAACGAGACGTACTCCCTTCACAAGGAGGAACTCGGGAATACATCGTGTCTCCGTGTGCTTCCATCGGTTATCTCGTTCCTCCCTATTTACTTCTAGTACTTGTCACATTTATTGTTGTACTAGTTGCATTAAGTGTTGTTCTAGTTGTCATAATTGCTTGCCTTGTCATATAGGTAAATTCACCCCTAGTTGCATAATCTAGAGAATTTACCCTCTTGTCAAGCCTAAATCTTAAGAAAAATTAAAATTGGTCGTTGCACCTATTCACCCCCCCTCTAGGTGCCTATACTTTACTTTCATCCCCCTTCTTCCGGAAGATTTTCTCTGACACTCAGGATGAAGTAACACACATGGTGTCTTCAGGGCCCGTTTATTCGCAGAGAAGACGGCCACCACGAAAGGTGAGAGGTTGGATCCGCCTTCCGAGCCAGCACAAGACTTTATCCATTCTTGTAAGAAGCGGGGTGGAGGCGACCAACTTGGCGATCTGCCTTTTGATCCTTAGGAGGTCTGGAGGCAGAACCTGTACGGCGTCCAGAGCCCAGTTGTCCTTGGGATAGGCCGCAGAATTTTTGAAAGCCGAATTCACTAAGTTTTATCTAAGTTGGGAGGACATCCTGGTGGTAAAAGAAAGAACCCGCTGGGAATTTGACGGATTCACTAAGTTTTCTCTTGGGGAACCACTCCTCCCTGCCATGGCGCAGGTTGAAGGAAATGGTTCAGCAAAGCAATACAGAAGCAAGTCTAACCAAGGTTCAATTTCTAGGTAACCCTCGAACAAAGCCTGAAAGCCGTCTATGTAAAGAATGGAATTTGGGGAAAGATTATGTGGCTGGACACCATAATGGTGGAGAACTTGAAGAAAAAAGGTGGAAGGCGGGAACCCCGTACCTCGCAGGATGTGGGAAGCAAGAATCACCATTTCTCCGGCTTTAGGCTTTGGCTCTTCGTCTTTGTTCTCCAGCCGTCATTTTCCCTCAAGTATGAAGTTGTCCTTCTCCATGCTTTGGAGAAGAGCAAGAGAAATGGTACAGAGGCTCCAATTCCCGGCCTCCGCACCTTCTTCTTTCTTGCCTCCGCTAGTGATGTCACCCTCTACATCTTCGCCGGTGCGAGCAATGTTCTCCTCGCCCCCCGGTTCGGGAACAGGAGGCGGCAGAGTGGTAGAAGGTGGCGGCGGCGCAGATCCAGTGGGGTCGCTAGGGTTTCCCCTGCTAGCGCGCTCGCTGGGATTTCCGGTGTCGCCATAGAGGCGCTCGGGGAAGCCACCGGAGCAGAGGAGGAGCTTGTCTCCGTCGACGGAATTTCCGCAGAGACGGATGCGAGTGCAGAAGCGGGGTTTGTGATGGGTGCAGTTGCAGGATTCGCAATGGGTGCAGTCAGAGGCGCGTGCGCCTGAGAAAGATCGCCGGTGTCCATCTCGGGAGAATAGTTTGCCGGAAGGGAAACGAAGCCTCCGATTGTTGCACGTCGCAGGTGAAGAATCTCTCTCCTTCCTCTTGGCATGAACTGGCGCAGGAGCTCTTAAGTGTCGTCCTGGGGAAGTCGCGAGAGTGAATGCAGGAAGGTGAAACGGGAGGGGGAGCGAATGGAATTTATAGCCATTTTTCGGCGTCGAGATGGCCCCAACGGCTAATTTAACCGTTGGATGCATGTCACGTGTCCCCCTGTAAATACGGGATACGGCGAGACGGCGCGGTAATGTCTGATCTCCTCATTTCTCGCGCCAAATCTAGCAAGAATTCGTTTTTCAGTCTTTGACCAAAACCAAGAGGCAGTGACGCAAGTAAGACTTTTTTTGCCTACGTCATAGGTTCCTTCTCAGCGAAGATTCGTGAAAGAAATACCGGATTTCGGAAAGCTGGCTTTGGCATGAGATTTGTGTCAAGAAGAAGATTCAAGACTAAAGGCCGACTTTTCCGAAAGCAATAGTTTCAGGAAAAGACAAATAATGGAGGTCTTAACTCTCCTTGGGGGCTATTGTCAAATGGGTATATCCGGCATTGGCCAAAAGCCGGATTACCAGGGTGGCATGCAAGTAATGGAACAAGATCCATTCGGCGCCCCAGTAAGCCGACGCACAGGAGGCGAATTCTAGAAGAACCCGTATCATGGCCCAATACGTGATCCGGCTTGGAGAAGAAGCCTGATGTCTTACTTTCCAAGAATAGGAATACTTTCCGTAGGCTTCAAGGTTTCCTTCTTGTAAGCCCTACTCCGGCTATCTATATAAAGCCGGATAGGAGCAACCTAAAAGGCAGAAGCTAGAAGTTAGATCGAAGAGAGCGTAACCTCACCGAGTAGCGAACCCCTAGACTCACATTGTACTTTGTATACTTCATCCTTCAGCGCTGATTTAGTGAGATTGCAGGAGTAGCATTGCCGCCTTAGTTGCGATGTACCGAACCTTGGTAAAACCGTCTTCGTCTCCGGCTACTCCCGATGTTTACACCCACGACTCTACCAACAGATTTATGGCACCTCTTGCCATGAACCTAACTAAGAACACTCGACAGAAATCATACACACCAAATAGCATTGCAAGGCAAGATTAAAACTCTCTAAAGATATAATTGAATCATCTCAATATGACATGAACAAAATAATCATAATCTCAAGTTTCATCGGATCCTAGCAAATAAAACATTTAGCAATTATATAATAGTGATCTTCATCATGTTAGGGAGCTTACAAGATCTAAACATGATGACACAAAGTGGAGAGAACACCATCTAGCTAATGATATGGACCCATAGTCTCAGAATGAACTACTCACACATATGTCTAGAGGCAATCATGTCGATGTAGAGCCCTCCGGTGATGACCCCCATCTCCAGCTGGGTGCCGGAGCAGGACTCCATAAGCACCCGATTGGACTTCCGAGGGGACGGTGCCTTTGTATCTGTTTCGTGGAAAATTTCCCCGTCCCCGACGTTTTTAGGGTTAAAGGAAATTTATAAGCAAAGAGGTTAAGCGAGGAGGTAGCCAGGTCCACGAGGTGACCCCCAGGCGTGGCCAGGGACGAGGCCTACCTGGGACCCCTCTGGTGGCCCTCGGGCTCGCCTTTGAACTCTGTCTTTGTTCCGGGCAAAAAATAAATCTCCGTGGATTTTCATAATTTTTGGCGCATATTTTCTTTAGAACTTTTCTGAAACATCAAAAACAGAAGAAAACAGGAACTGGCTCTGGGATTCTTGTCAGTCCATGAAATCATCCGGAAAATGAAGGAAACCCTGGAAGGAGATAAAGAAAACAAGCATTGAGCATTAAAAATTACAGTTACGTTTGGGACATATCACCTATTCCGGGAGTTCAATATATATGGTGGGGGCCTACATATGTGGAAACCAAGAGCCCCTTCAAAGTGGAAGTTCTTCACGTAGCTTGCCACCCGCGGTCGCTGCTGGAGGGCGAGCCGCCTGGTACGGCGTCCGTTTCCTCGACCGACTGCTTTCCTGTTCTGCGACTAGCACGAGGAATCCAGCAATCACCTATTGTAGGCCGTATTTTCGTGCGCTTGATTTGGTTAGCTTTGCCAAATGTGGTTGTCCATTCGCTGGGTTCAACTTCTTGAATAGTCCATGGTGAAGTGGCTCGTCGCTTGGAGTGCTCCGAAAAACTGCCGGTTTCCCGCGCGCGGTCTAGCAGGCGCGGAAATGAGGGCACGATGGATAAAACGCTGCGCAGGCACTGTCGGGCCGCACATTCATCGTGTGACGTGGCGTGCAGGCAATAAAACGTAGCCCACAACACGTGTCTCTCTCCTCCCAACCGCAAGGAAGTTCATTCCTGTTTTCTGAACTCCTCCCCCCTCCCCCCCCCCCACACACACGGCTTCTCCTCTCCTCTCCCCGCAGCTTCAGCGCCACAGCCGCCAGCGTGCCACCATTACCGCCGCGCGAGAGTAGCAGCAGCGGCTACCGCAGAATCCGCCCGTGCCCCGACGGCACGTTCACCGCCAAGATATGCACCGACAACGCCGTTGCAATAACCTCGGGGTGTTCCCGACATCGTTCGACGTCCCCCGCGCGCATGACACAGCGGCGTGGAGGCTCACTCTCCCGCGTGGGCGACTGAACTTCCTCGACGCCGCAGCTCTTCACTGCAGTTGGCCACCGCCTCCACTGGCGCCTTGCATTGGTCAGCCTCGTGCCGGAACTGGAAGAGCGCGATGTCACGGAGTGGAACCACCCGCTCAAATCCATCGTGGAGGAGGAGATCCCGCAGACGCGGGTTGTTTAGCGGGCGGAGCGATGGGAGGAGCGCTGCGCTGCCTAGGTAGCCGCGCATGCAGAACTGGCCTCCTCGGATGCCTGGGTGAACGATGACCCCAGGTGGGGCGGCGCTCACGGATGAAATATCCGACACCGATGACTACTCCCTGTCATCCCAATCCTTCGAGTCCTCCGACGACGGCGACTACTAAATTTTATTTTAGTTTAATTTTCGTGCAAATTTCGTTTAAATTAGCTGAACTATAGTCTAAATTCGAATGCAAAGTTTAAATTTGGTTCATATGTTTTGCGTGTGGCGCGTCAATACCGCTTCTGGAATTTCTCGCCCCCGCGCCGCGTCGCCAAATCAGTTTAGCGTCTCAGTTGGAAATGCTCTTAGTACTACTCCCTTCGTTTAAAAAATACATGATTTCCATTTGTTGAAATCATTTGTTGATAGGGAGCGTTTGTTAACTTGTCACGTTTATCAACGATGCTGATCTTGTAACATATCTGCGCAGTCGTGGTCGTTTTAGGTCATTTACTCCCTTTTTTATACTCCCTCCGTCTCAAATTAATTGTCACAAAGTTTGACGAAAGTGGATATATCTGGACGTAATTTTGCGTTAGATACATCCACTTTTGTCAAACATTATGATAATTAATTTGAGGCGGAGGGAATAATATGGAAGAGGTGCCTGCTAAGCGGCTAGATAAACGTGACCGGGCGGTAGGTTTCTAGAGATAGGAGCGTGACATGGCGCGGGGCTGCGTGCTTGGGCTGTCAGTCTGAGATACGCAGAGATTCACTCTCGTGAGCTGTTCAGGTGCCTTGGCTGTCGAGAAGTTGACATGGTGTGCAGCGGCTTGTCAATTTGTCATGTCAGTCGACAAGTCTGGTCAGATAAGAGTAGTACTAGTAATATAACGATGTTACTATCTTTATGGTGAAGAGTAGTAATATACTTATAATACGTTGAAATAATATGTCACGTCATGATAACAAGTTATCTTATCATAATTATCTATCTCCACATTAATTATATGCCACGTTAATATGGAGTACTATTTTTTTTTGGATTTATGTTACTACTTATGTTAAGGCGTCACCTATGTACCTCTAGAATTAGTCTAGATAACTTTTTTTTTTTAATTTTGACCAACTATATCTAAAATAGTATCAACATATATCATTTGAAATCTATATATTATAGACGCCATGTCAAAACGGATCTAATGGTTACATTTTCCTGTAAAATTGATCAAACATTAAAATATTTGACTTTTTCTAAATGGTAAGTGTATACTTTAAGTATGGAGGGAGTGTAAGGTGAGCTTTTGACATTAGATAGGACCCTCATGTGTTGTAAAAATTGCTACTATGTATAAGGGCTACTTTGTTACGAGGTAAGACCCACGAGTCTTAAAATAACAAACATGCAAGAGAGAATAGAGGGAGCAAAATATTTATTTATTGCTTATGGATAACCCACAAATTTATGGGTCACAGTTAAGAGAAAAGAATTATGAACAAACACTACTAGTATGTATATTGTGGTTATCCATCAGGGTAACATTTTACTTATGTATCATCCTTTGGGCAGACACAGTGCGCGTCAAGTTTGGTTGGCAAACAGCATATTTGACTTTTAACTTCGGTTCCCTATATTGTAGATGTGCCAAATCTTAATGTTAAAAATAAATAATTTAGCGTAGAATCAATTAGAAAAACTGGTGTCCAATCCACAAGGCCAAATGAAAAAATATCTCTCTCTTACTCCAACTTCTCTCCCTCTTGATTGCTAAAAAAATAGTAATGATCCACTTGACAGAATATATTGCTATGACAACATGGCAGACATTCTATCGCGTTTAGCATCAACTAGAAGGATAAGGCGCGTTTTGTCGCGCCTGTGTTATTTTCTGCACATGTATATAGCTCAGCTAGTTTATCATCCATATCACGGTACCATAATTTAACCCAACATTATTATCTAAGAAAAAAATGTGAAGCTCTTTTGAATATAAAGCATCAGGGTAACATCTTAAAATAGTGGAATTGTGATATTTGTTCATAGCAGCCACGGCGACAAATTATGTAAAAACGGCAAGGCAAGTAGAATTCATGAATTTTTCACCGGACTCACAAACATAGCTGGTCCATTTAATCACCCTCCGGTCTAGGCTTTTTATTGAGACAATCTCTCCTGAAGGATAAAGATATCATAAACGGTTTGCATGTTAAAAGTGAACGCACAACACACGTCTCCACCTATATAAATTTAAACCCATGCTAAATATGGCATAATTTGAAAATAAATTTTCAGAAATGGAAATTTCTAGATAAATTATGGAAAAATGTTCCAAGGTAAATTATTAGAGAATATAAGATTGTTAAGTTAACAATGAAGAAACTATGGAAAACATTGCCACATATTATACGTCGTATTTTCTAATGCATATTCATAGACAATTTCTAAAAATGATACAGTACCTCTTCTTTTCGAGTGAAAGATAGTAGGAGATGCTCTAACAGTGGTATTGTGTAATAAATGTTTACCTCAGAGATCAGAGTTTCTTACAAAAATGTCTATAACAGAAAGATGCATTTCAATTGGGATTCTAGCTACCGTCGAGGCTCTTGAAGGTTGTATTCCTCCAAGGCGCAATGATGAAGATTCACAAATAAATCCTGTTGGAAAGAATTTCCACCCTGGTTACTATTTCTGTATTGCAGGTATTGTTAGTCCACTTAATATTCAGCCTCGGCCACCCTCTCTTTCCTCATAGCTCACAGAACCATTTTTAGCATATATATCATTTGGATGATACAAATACAAGATAGTAATACAACTACCATAATGGTAATATTAATTCCTGAAGCAATTGAAACTGGTTGATAGAAACATTTCTCTTTACCAAATCAAACAAGTGGCTGCAAATAATAATAAGTAAATACTCCTGCAAGTAGTTAAACTCTATCGCACATGAAATTAAGGATACCATGAAAAGTACTATAAGGCGCAAAAGTACAGATCGTACCAAGATTTCCAGGAGGACTTCATTATTCCAAGTCAGCATATGTCTCCTAGATGTGGCATCCCTTGCTGTACCTTATGAAGTCCTTGCCGTTGGTGTTCGACACGAAGGTCACACAGAACAGCGTGCTTTAGACCTTTCAGCTAAGGCCAGAACTGTATGTGCGGTGACTTGAGAGAAGACAACAATATCCTACTCTCTCCGTCACTTAAAGACCAGTCTTACACTTTCTTCATGTTTCTTAGATTTACTCCTCACCTGGGATATCTTCTTGCTTGAAGCCATCAGATCAACACACCACATTCACATGACTCAGTTTTTTAGCAACAACCTTAGACACGCAACTGCAGGAGATAGAAAGGGTAAACAAATTGATGTTGAGAATAAATAAATTAATAGTTGGACATACATTTGTTTTTATTCGTTGCATGGTCCATTCTAGATGTTAGAAGTGCATCTGCCTCTGCCTTCTCAATATATATGAAAATAAAGTCTTGCAGCAACCTGAAAATCACACAAGCAAAGGAAACTTCTACGGCTTATGTTGTGTTCTGAAAAAAAATCCACGTATTATGTGGCTTCTTGAAAAGTTAAATGAGCTCGACAACATCAGGCTTGCACTATTATTTGAAAAGATCACTGTATTTTGCACTTGTTGCATGTTTGCTTCAACTCGCAATCTTGACGTTTCGCTGCAGCCTCTTCATCTTGCCGGCATGCCTCTCGCCCCTTCTTCCTGGCGGGCCTTCTTATTGGTATCCACACGCCTTTCTATTTCTCTCCCTAACAGCAAAAGGCCACAGGACTTACAATCAGAATTGTATTTGATTTGGCAAAAAATTGATTTGCTGCTAATATGTATAGCCAACAAATCCTCACTTACTATAACCAACCATTTAAATTGCACAATTAGCATCGATACAACATTACTGGTCTTGAAGGACCGGACCTTACTTATGATACGGATTGAAAGGCACATTAACATGACTAAAATTCTACAGAAGATCGTGAAACTCTTGAGTACAGATCATGGACCAAATGCTTCAGAAATAAGTTTCATCAAAGCTCCAGGTTCAGAAACGCAGATGTAAATTCACTCAAATAGCAGTTTAAATCCTGTAGACCGATCACGCATAAAGAAAACAGAGCTGAAAAAAAACCAGAACGACATCGTTTAGACTGCATATTCAACCGTTAACTTTCGCAATACATATATGTTGTCCTAGATCTATCAAAAGTTTGCGCAATCTATGTCCATCTAACACTACGGGAGAGCACATCTTTCCCGTGTGCTCAACTCTTTACCGTGTGCATACAATCGGGCACACGGGAAAGATTTTCTTTGCCGTGTGTCGCACACGGTAAAGAAAAACGCACGGTGTAGTATAGAAGAAGACACACGGCAAAGAAATGCACACGGCAAAGATCAACAAATACAGACGGTAAAGAAAACACACGGCAAAGATAACTGCCACGTGGCCTTTCCGTTGCGGACGGAACGGAATTTTTTCTTTAGTTCTTTGCCGTGTGCATGCACACGGTAAAGAACTGACATTAAATCCCACTTTTATATGCCCGCGGTAAAAAAAATTCTTCATTTCTTTGCCGTGTGCATGCACACGGCAAAGATTTTTTCAGTCTTTGCCGTGTGCATGCACACGGTAAAGAATTTTTATTTTTTCTTTCAAAATAGCTTGTTTAATTTATAATTTCAATATTTAATTTTATTGATCAATTTATAAAAATTCCCCTTGTTTAGTATGGCCTACCCTAACACAAGCATTCAACTAGTTTTACATTTCTATCCCCTTTCGACGCCGTTACCGCGTGTTTCCGTATAATTCCGGTATTTCTCCAGCGGAGGTAGGGTTTCACCGGAGGGGGCTACGGAGCGTATGGATCCCAACACAAGCTAGGGGGTCCCATACCATGTTAGTATAGTTGTGTTGTGTGCTTTGGATGGCAAAAATTGCACTCCGGGGTGCGGGCTGCTTCACCGGCATCCACTTCTCTCTCGAGAGTTTACACGCGCTTATAGGGTGAAACTCCCGTATCAGACGAAACATCGTAAATCTTCCGAAGAGTTGTGTTCTACTAATGTGTATTGAGTTTCTATGGACTACCCTAACACAACCAAGCAACTAGTTCCACATTGCTACCCCCTTTCGACGTCGTTACCGTGTTTTTCCGTATAAGTCCGCTATTTCTCCAGCGGGTCTAGGGTTTCACCGGAGTGGAGGCTACGAATCGTCTGGATCCCAACACAAGCTAGGGGGTGCCATACCAAGTTAGTATAGTTGTGTTGTGTTCTTTGGATGGCAAAGATTGCACTCCGGGGTGCGGGCCGCTTCACCGGCATCCACTTCTCTCTCGTGAGTTTACACGCGCTTATAGGGTGAAACTCCCGTATCGGACGAAACATCGTGAATCTTCCGAAGAGTTGTGTTGTATCAATGTGTATTGGGTTGCTATGGACTACCCTAACACAACCAAGCAACTAGTTCCACATTGCTACCCCCTTTCGACGCCGTTACTGCGTGTTTCCGTATAAGTCCGGTATTTCTCAACCGGGTCTAGGGTTTCACCGGAGGGGGGTTCTACAAAGCGTCTGGATGCCAACACAAGCTAGGGGGTCCCATACCAAGTTAGTATAGTTGTGTTGTGTGCTTTTGATGGCAAAGATTGCACTCCGTGGTGTGGGCCGCTTCACCGACATCCACTTCTCTCTCGTCAGTTTACACGCGCTTATATGGTCAAACTCCCGTATCGGACGAAACGTCGTGAATCTTCCGAAGAGTTGTGTTCTACCAATGTGTATTAGGTTGCTATGTACTACCCTAACACGACCAAGAAACTAGTTCCACATTGCTACCCCCTTTCGACGATGTTACCGCGTGTTTTCGTATAAGTCCGGTATTTCTCCACCGGAGGTAGGGTTTCGCCGGAGGGGGGCTACGGAGCGTCTGGATCCCAACACAAGCTAGGGGGTGCCATAACATGTTAGTATAGTTGTATTGTGTGCTTTGGATGGCAAAGATTGCACTCCAGGGTGTGGGCCGCTTCACCGGCATCCACTTCTCTCTCGTGAGTTTACACGCGCTTATAGGGTGAAACTCCCGTATCGGACGAAACATTGTGAATCTTCCGAAGAGTTGTGTTGTACCAATGTGTATTGGGTTCCTATGGACTACCCTAACACAACCAAGCAACTAGTTCCACATTGCTACCCCCTTTCGACGCCGTTACCGCGTGTTTCCGTATAAGTCCGGTATTTCTCCAGTGGGTCTAGGGTTTCACCGGAGAGGGGGTCTACGGAGCGTCTAGATGCCAAAACAAGCTAGGGGCTGCCATAACAAGTTAGTATAGTTGTGTTGTGTGCTTTGGATGGCAAAGATTGTACTCCGGGGTGCGGGCCGCTTCACCGGCATCCACTTCTCTCTCGTGAGTTTACACGCGCTTATAGCGTGAAACTCCCGTATCGGACGAAACATCGTGAATCTTCCGAAGAGTTGTGTTGTACCAATGTGTATTGGGTTTCTATATACTTCCCTAACACAACCAATCAACTAGTTCCACATTGCTACCCCCTTTCGACGCCGTTACCGCGTGTTTCCGTATAAGTCCGGTATTTCTCCACCGGGTCTAGGGTTTCACCGGAGGGGGGGTCTACGGAGCGTCTGGATGCCAACACAAGCTAGGGGATGCCATAACAAGTTAGTATAGTTGTGTTGTGTGCTTTGGATGGCAAAGATTGCACTCCGGGGTGCGGGCCACTTCACCGGCATCCACTTCTCTCTCGTGAGTTTACACGCGCTTATAGGGTGAAACTCCCGTATCGGACGAAACATCGTGAATATTCCAAAGAGTTGTGTTCTAACAATGTGTATTGGGTTTCTATGGACTACCCTAACACAACCAAGCAACTAGTCCCACATTGCTACCCCCTTTCGACGTTGTTACCGCGTGTTTCCGTATAAGTCCGGTATTTCTCCAGCGGGTCTAGGGTTTCACCGGAGGGGGGGTCTACGGAGCGTCTGGATGCCATCACAAGCTAGGGGATGCCATAACAAGTTAGTATAGTTGTGTTGTGTGCTTTGGATGGCAAAGATTGCACTCCGGGGTGCGGGCCGCTTCACCGGCATCCACTTCTCTCTCGTGAGTTTACACGCGCTTATAGGGTGAAACTCCCGTATTGGACGAAACATCGTGAATCTTCCGAATAGTTGTGATGTACCAATGTTTATTGGGTTGCTATGGACTACCCTAACACAACCAAGCAACTAGTTCCACATTGCCACCCCCTTTCGACGCCGTTACCGCGTGTTTCCGTGTAAGTCCCGTATTTCTCCAGTGGGTCTAGGGTTTCACCGGAGGGGGTGTCTACGGAGCGTCTGGATGCCAACACATGCTAGGGGCTGCCATAACAAGTTAGTATAGTTGTGTTGTGTGCTTTGGATGGCAAAGATTGCACTCCGGGGTGCGGGCCGCTTCACCGGCGTCCACTTCTCTCTCGTGAGTTTACACGCGCTTATGGGGTGAAACTCCCGTATCGGACGAAACATCGTGAATCTTCCGAAGAGTTGTGTTGTACCAAAGTGTATTGGGTTTCTATGGACCACCCTAACACAACCAAGCAACTAGTTCCACATTGCTACCCCCTTTCGACGCTGTTACTGCGTGTTTCCGTATAAGTCCGGTATTTCTCCAGCGGGTCTAGGGTTTCACCGGAGGGGGGGTCTACGGAGCGTCTTGATGCCATCACAAGATAGGGGATGCCATAACAAGTTATTATAGTTGTGTTGCGTGCTTTGGATGGTAAAGATTGCACTCCTGGGTGCGGGCCGCTTCACCGGCATCCACTTCTCTCTCTCGTGAGTTTACACGCGCTTATAGGGTGAAACTCCCGTATCGGACGAAACATCGTGAGTATTCCAAAGAGTTGTGTTCTAACAATGTGTATTGGGTTGCTATGGACTACCCTAACACAAACAAGAAAATAGTTCCACATTGCTACCCCCTTTCGACGCCGTTACCGCGTGTTTCCGTGTAAGTCCCGTATTTCTCCAACGGGTCTAGGGTTTCACCGGAGGGGGGGGGGGCTACGGAGCGTCTGGATCCCAAAACAAGCTAGGGGGTGCCATACCATGTTAGTATAGTTGTCTTGTGTGCTTTTGATGGCAAAGATTGCACTCCGGGGTGTGGGCCGCTTCATCGGTATCCACTTCTCTCTCGTCAGTTTACACGCGCTTATATGGTGAAACTCCCGTATCGGACGAAACATCGTGAATTTTCCGAAGAGTTGTGTTCTACCAATGTGTATTAGGTTTCTATTTTATACCCTAACACAACCAATCAACTAGTTCCACATTGCTAACCCCTTTTGACGCCGTTACCTTTCTACGTACAAACCAAGCCAGTTTTGACACTCCGGGAATGGAAAATGGTATTTTTATTCAACGAAAAATAAAAATTTCTTCGTGAACATTGTTAGTTATACCAACATGCATCTTTGTGTGGAATATGGTCAGCTTTAAACATACTATGCCATGGATGTGGCCAAAATATCCGTCATTTGGCCCGAAAGGCATGAATCTTCGTACGAGATAGCTCATTTCTGTGAACACATTTTCCACCAAATTGTCGTATTCCAAGTTTATTATTTTTGGTGGATACTAGGACATATATAACAACACCACGCGAAGGTCTTGCATCGTTTCGAGTTTTTTTTGAATTTTCTGAAATTTTCTAAACCGTTTCGGGAAACGGTCAAAACGGGGGACATGGCCGTTCGTACCTAGGGGTTGAATCTTGATGAAATCTTGGTGTATCTATGTTGTAATAGGTACTTGGGTACCTAAAAATGATTTTTTGAAAAAATAAAGGGAAAACTACGAGGCACCTGTAGTTCAAATTTGGCCCAGTTTCAGCGAAATCGGCAGAAATTTGTCTTTTTCGAAAGAGGTTTATATGAATCTTTTTAGATGATGAAATTTGGTTATTTGTATATAAAATATGACATAATATATTTATAATTTTACTTTGTACATTTTTGCAACATATTTTGTGTACGTGCTTCACAAAAAAAAAACGGTTTTGACACTCCGGGAATGGAAAATGGTATTTTTATTCAACGAAAAATAAAAATTTCTTAGTGGACATTGTTAGTTGTACCAATATGCATCTTTTTGTGGAATATGGACATGTTTAAAACAAAACTATGCCATGGATGTGGCCATAACATTCGTCATTTCGCCCGAAAGACATGAATCTTCGTAGCAGATAGCTCATTTATGTGAACACATTTTCAAAGAAATTGTCGTATTCCAAGTTTATTATTTTTGGTGGATACTAGGACATATATAATAACACCACGCGAAGATCTTGCATCGTTTCGAGTTTTTCTGAATTTTCTGGAATTTTCTAAGCCGGTTTCGGAAACGGTCAAAACGGGGGACATGGCCGTTCAACCTAGGTGTTGAATCTTGATGAATTCTTTGTGTATCTATGTTTGAAATAGGTACTTGGCTACCTAAAAATGAATTTTTCAGAAAATAAAGAGAAAAACTACGAGGCACCTGTAGTTCAAATTTGGCCCGGTTTCAGCTGAATCGGCAGAAACTTGTCTTTTTCAAAGGAGGTGTATTTTGAGCTATTGAGAGGTAGTAAGTTTGTTATTTGTATATAAAATATTACATAATATATTTAGAATTTTACTTTGTACATTTTTGCAATATATTTTGTGTATGTGCTTCACAAACCAAGCCAGTTTGACACTCCGGGAATGGAAAATGGTATTTTTATTCAACGAAAAATAAAACTTTCTTCGTGAACATTGTTAGTTGTACAACATGCATCTTTGTGTGGAATATGGTCAGCTTTAAACGAACTATGCCATGGATATGGCCAAAACATCCGTCATTTGGCCCGAAAGGCATGAATCTTCGTACGAGATAGCTCATTTCTGTGAAACACTTTCCACCAAATTGTCGTATTCCAAGTTTATTATTTTTGGTGGATACTAGGGCATATATAACAACACCACGCGAAGGTCTTGCATCGTTTCGAGTTTGTTTGATTTTTCTGAAATTTTCAAAGCCGGTTTCGGGAAACGGTCAAAACGGGGGACATGACCGTTCGTACCTAGTTGTGTTCTACAATGTTTATTAGGTTTCTATGGACTACCCTAACACAACCAAGAAACTTTTTACCCAATTGCTACCGCCTTTCGACGCCGTTTACCGCGTGTTTCCGTATAAGTCCGGTATTTCTCCAGCGGAGGAGGGTTTCACCGAGGGGGCTACGGAGCGTATGGATCCCAACAAAAGCTAGTGGGTGCCATAACATGTTAGTATAGTTGTATTGTGTGCTTTGTATGGCAAAGATTGCACTCCGGGGTGTGGGACGCTTCACCGGCATCCACTTCTCTCTCGTGAGTTTACACGCGCTTATAGGGTGAAACTCCCGTATCGGACGAAACGTCGTGAATCTTCCGAAGAGTTGTGTTCTACCAATGTCTGTTAGGTTTCTATGGACTACCCTAAGACAATCAAGCAAGTAGTTCCACATTGATACCCCCTTTCGACGCCGTTACCGCGTGTTTCCGTATAAGTCCGGTATTTCTCCAGCGGAGGTAGGGGTTCACCGGAGGGGGGCTACGGAGCGTCTGGATCCCAACAAAAGATAGGGGGTGCCATAACATGTTAGTATAGTTGTATTGTGTGATTTGGATGGCAAAGATTGCACTCCGTGGTGTGGGACGCTTCACCGGCATCCACTTCTCTCTCGTGAGTTTACACTCGCTTATAGGGTGAAACTCCCGTATCGGACGAAACGTCGTGAATCTTCCGAAGAGTTGTGTTCTACCAATGTTTATTAGGTTGCTATGGACTACCCTAACACAACCAAGCAACTAGTTTCTGTATATGGACTGTAGTGGCTGTACGATTCAGCACACTGATTTCTCAAAGTATTTGCTACTTTTCTTAGCGAGCCAAGGCAGTAAAGATGATTTGTCTTTCTTTGTCGGTTTTTCCATGAAGACACATGGTTGCTACTTGATAATTACTAAAGAATAAATCGGTTTGCTTTTCAGGATCTCGTATGTTACCAGCAGTGACGCGAAGGCCAAGGAGGTCTGCGCAGACCGCCGTCCGTGCAGCACGCACTGTCGTCACCGGCGTGGCTGCGGCAACCGTGCGTCTCCCCGGTTGACAGACCTCCGCCTCCGCGTGGCCGGCACGGCCTCCTACTCAATCTCCCGCAGGATGCTACTCGCACATGTAGTGAGACCAGGTCCTTAGTCCTCTGCAGGGACTTGTAGCAGCTGGATCCTCATTAGCTTTAGGAGCAGAAGTGGAGCAGGTTTCCATGTTCTCTTGCAGATCGATGCACTAACTTGTAGTATCCTGATCACTTCAGATCTCTGAATCTGTTGAACACCTCCAGTTTGCACGTCAAATTCAGTCCGTTCGATTCCCAGCTGCTAAGTTCTCTAGTCTCCCCTTATTTGCATGGATGCATTGCCGCGTACGGACAGTAGTGCTTGTACGATTCAGCACGCCGATTTCTCAAAGGATTAGCATATCTAAGCCCCTGTTTTTGCTTAACTTGTCAAGTTCAGTTGCTTAGTCGTATTCATCAGAACTGTAGTACTGTATGACCTGGTAGCATTTTGTGAGAGAGCCTAATGCACCGAATATGGTTTTCGTTCTTTCTTTGTTTTTCCATGAAACCACGTGTTTTTGTTTGTGGGTTGCTACTTGATAATAAACCGAAGAATCATTCAGTTGGTATTTATGGATCTTAAATGTTGTCAGTATTTCCTAGTTGCTTAGGTAATATATAATCGCACGCAGTGCATAGCTGGTGAATCTGGTGTTTTCCTGCACGACCTGACTATATATAGATCTAAGTCCTGATTTGCACTGTGCAAATTCAAATAAATCCTTTTCCTTTTGTAACACAAACAAGTTTAAATACATTTTCATTGTTTCCTCGTCTAAATAATAGTAGATTGATAGTGATTTATTTTGACTAATCATGACATTATTGGTCTAGTAGGAGCGCTCTATGGCCACCTTATTCGCATAAGGGGACTGGGTGAAGGTGCTCACCAAGAGTATCTCGCAGGAGGGCACCGTGGCATCCGGATTGGAGGATGGGTACTTCTCGGCGGAGTGGGAGGCAGTGTCCAGTAAAGAGGGTTCAATGCGCAAGCGTGATGAATGGTACATTCTTCCAGGTGACCTGATTGTTGAATGTTTTGATGTTGCTGTCAATATGATTATCATTTTGTTCACGGGGTTCAGTCTTTGCTATGTGATATGCAGTTTGCTAGCAATGAATATACCTGGCATGCTGCTTCATGCAAAAAATCCTATAATATGGGGTATTTGACATCAATGATACATTATTTCTATCAATTTTGTTCGAGCTACTCATGTTCTTCAATCCTTCTAGAACTCAATGGTAGCTTGTTTTTCTCGTACCTTTGGACTATTTAGAAGTGTTGACACATTTACTTGTATTACAGGAGTTATAACACTTCTCTCCTTTCAGGTTGGCCATGACAAGCAGGGATGGAGAATATAGTTTACCACTCGTCATATAGAGGATGGAGAATAGCTTACCGCCCAACGTCGCCCGTGCCGTCGCGGTGGCGCGTTTGATGTATATGTATTCTTGGTTTCGGTAAGTTTTTGATCCTCTCCTCTTGGTGATGTGTGATACATCGGCCATCGGTCCATCGACCTGCTCTCTTAGGTTTGAGTGGCACATTTTATAGTATATTGGTCATGGCACTGAAAAGTGATGTTCCATTTGTTCTTTCTGTAATGTTTAAGATTATGTGCTATTTGATTATATTTTGCTAGCTCTTGGCATGATCTGGGTGTTTCTGTCAAATATGCTACTGGTGAGGTTTTTATAGTGTGGTACTAGTGTTATCTGGTTACACTTGATTTGTCTGGTATTTCCCTTAATCGGAATCATGCTCCTGTGTATGTCTTGTGCAACAGTAGACAGATCATACTTTGCACTCTTGAGTTCTTTGTTTGGAACAAATGCAACATATATACAGGAAATCAAATCCTATTATGCTCTCTGTTTTGTTCCTTATTATCTTGGCTGTAATGGTACTTTTGTTTACACACAGTAGTAACCTGTGTAGTTAGAAGACCCTGTCATGCAACATCGATGTAATGATAAACCCATTGTAAATAATGATGCTATGGATGCTATGGATGATATTTGTGCTATTATGGATGATTTTGTGTGTTTCGATGCATTTTGGATGCAATTGGGTTTGCTGTGATGAATATTAGTTGTTATATGCTATGTGCACTGCATTTCGTCATTTTGAACCGAAATGTTGAATGAAAACATTTTTTTTTCACTCTTTGCCTCTTTGCCGTGTGCTTGCACACGGCAAAGATTTAAATCTTTGCCGTGTGCAAGCACACGGCAAAGATCGGCACAGATGATCCAATGGTGGGAGGGGTAGCGGGGTCCATCTGTCAGTCTTTGCCGTGTGTAGGCACACGGCAAAGACTGACATGGGTGGCCCACGGTGCGCGAAAAAAAGTGGGTTCCACATGTCAGTCTTTGCCGTGTGCAGCCACATGGCAAAGATTTTGAAGTCTTTGCCGTGTGCCTGCACACGGCAAAGACTGACATGTGGAACCCACTTTTTTCCGTTCCCGTTTCGTGCGTGACCAAGTGGTGGTGGGACCCACTTTGTTTCTTTGCCGTGTGCCACGAAAAAATGCACACGGCAAAGAGTTCGTTGCCGTGCAATTCTCTACCGTGTACTCTTTGCCGTGTGCAACGATGAAAAGCACACGGCAAAGACGTTGCCGTGTATTTTTTTGCCTTTGCCGTGTGCTTTTGGCACACGGCAAAGAGATTTTCTCCCGTAGTGTAAGCAGGACTCCTAACCTGTAAACTTTCACGGGTATGCCAGGGCCAAAATGAACCTTATCCATGGTTTGCAAATAATTGCAACACTATATGCAGCCCGTTTAGGCTACAGCAAGCATCGAATGGATTTTATGCCGCAGAAGAACAATTAACACCTTCACGGGGCAAGCCAAAAGAATGTAATTCTAAGAATTATTCCCAGAAGTCTGTAGGATTGGATAAAAAATGAATTAAACAATAATTGGAGAACCAAGATTTGCAGTACCTGAATCATGCGTGCCGATCATGGCTTCCGGTGGAGGGATCGAGCGATGAACACGGCGTATCCAGACATCTCAATCTGCCGAGGGAGGTCGCGGCTAGCTTGCTTTGTTCGGGGAATCGACCTTTCTGGCGAGAAAACCCTGCTGGAGGGGTGGGAGCTTCCTTGGGAGGACGGGAGACGGTCGGTTAGGACATTGCCGGTCAGGAAGGAAGGGAGGAGATGGTGAATCTGGAGAGGAGGCGCGTGGAGAGGCGAGCACGTGCGCTTGGGAGGCCGGCGTTTTGCTGGAGCTTCGGGCCGGGCCAGGGGTGGGGCCAAGCGGCGATGTAGGGCGGCGGCGGGTGGAACCCTAGCTATGGGCGAGCAAGGTCGTGAGGCTTCCATCACGAGTGAAGCGAAGGGAAAGGTTTTGTTTCCTTTTTTCGATCTTTACCGACGCCGACAGCCGGGGTCAGCTTGAGGACGCACGACAGAGCAGAATTCCACGCTCAGTTAGGTATTGGATAGATATCATTATATCTTACGTGATCTATTTGGACTACACAGTGGATGCTTTTCCTCCGGCCTACTAGTACTAGTCTCTACTACTATTAAAAGAACAAACATGTTCTTTTCTAAGTGCACCCAACAAAGCGTACACAGAACAACGAAGTAAATTACCACCTCACGATTAGTCTCACTTAACTATATCTAACCGTCAGAGTAAAACTAACCCTCACCAAAAGTACCTTTAGCAATTTTAACTGGCGGACGAAAACTCTGCCACAACGCACGAAAAGTTTTGCCCCTGGCGTCCGGATCCCGTCAAAGGAAATAACCGAGGGCGAAAGAAAATCTCACGCCGACGTTGCGCCGTCGCCGACGCCGTTTGCCCCCGGTTTCCTGCTTGCGCCGCCGTCATACCTGCCGCCGTCATGAAGGAAACTCTCCTCCACCCAGTCCGCCGGCCCCGTTGCCCTCGGGTTCAGGCCAAACCCGCACGGCTTCGGTGACGGCCGCCTCTGCTATCCAACGGCGACGGCCTCTTCTAGGCGGCTACACACCCCCCTTCACCCGCAGTCCCAGGTCGTCCCCACGCGGCACCACCTCGCTCTCCAACCCTTGATGAGCTCCTCCTGTACACCTCCATGGCTCCCGCAGTCCCGCTACATCTGGTGTCTACAGATGCAAAGTAATCATCGTGCAGGTTTGGTTGATGGATGTACTAAACCAGTCGGATGGTTCAATTTTGGTGGTTCTTTGATTATTGATACTCTACATTCGCTTTAATCTTGATATACACTACGATTTATGTACTTTAGATAACTACTTTTGAATGATAATTAAGCTGTGGATTCTCTGTTTCATAGCACCCAGCAGCAGTGGCGGATCCAAGGGGGGGCGAGCGGGGCCAGCCCCTATGGTTCGGCCCCCTCCAAGGATGCGTAGCCGGGGCCATACGTATTAGCTTAATACTAGTTGAATGCCCGTGCGTTGCCACGGGCCATTCAAGGATTTTTAATCTCATGTAATTCTAACTATATAAAAGTTATGTATCTAAATAGAGCAGTATCCCAGAAGTTACTACTTCAACATGTTCTACACGAGGAGAAAGAGATTTTTCACTATGACACTCTCGATTTGTGCAATCTAACAAATCATGATCTAATACCAATAGGACACCATGTCAAAACACACATCTTTTATTACAAGAATTAAGTGGAAAATACATATTAAAACTCCTTGTTAGTTGTCTCTCCTAGGGGTTCATGCACTGCAACCTTGGTGCAAATAAGAATAAAAATAACTCCAAGTCTAGTAGGAATCCTTTAAGAAAATGCATATATTTCAGCCGGTGCTAATATTTCTATCATTCAAATGCCATGTCGGATTAGAATTCTCTCAGATATATTTACTGAAGTAATAATGATGTAACTTACTGAAGTAACAATCTTAGCCCCGAGTCATTCTCCTTATATCAGAAGCATATATCAGAAGTTAAAGCTACAGGAATATTATAGATGAATAATTTATCCGTACCATTATTTAAGAGATGATTTCATTTGCATGATCCAGCTAAGTAGGTACATATGTATGAGAATGTGCGTTTTCTGCATATGTATCATGCATGTGATATTAGAAATATACTAAGAAGGAAAAATATAGAAATACCACAAATTTCAATACGGGAAGAAGCAGACGGGTTGACTTTTCAGTTTTCACACCGTAAACACTTTGCACACTCCTATAAGCATACGAAGATTTAATGTATTCATTTTGGTGTGCACGACATTGAGTTTTATAGAGGTTTCACCTTTAGGAAGATTGAGGGCTTCATGGTTTCGTATCGTAGTTTACTGTATGTTTCCGAATACAATAAATTGGATGCTATCTCTCATATCCCAAAAAATATATTTCTAGATACATGTAAACTTGTTCAGAAATATCAGAGAAAAAATTACAGTATTCTGCTAATTCGTTTAGTAAGTTTATATGCAACTAAAATATGCATATATATCACAACTGTCTTGCAACGCGACAAGATAAGCTTCCCGAAAGTCTTAACATTAGGCTAAACTCCTAAAATTTTCTTACCTTCACACATATTTCCGCAACCAACTTCACACGTCAACCTATTGAATAGTTCCTGATGCCAAGCTATAAATTTTTATCATGCCAAACTGTTTTACCAAGGATTTATGAAGCAAGAAAAAAAATAGCAGTACTTCAGGAGAAGCAGTCCCAAGCCAAACAGCCCGTCCATCTCCTTCTTGATCTTACTATCTGGCTTATTGTGTCCATGGCACATAGACAACATACTGCTAAAACTTATTCAGCTAAATACTAAATATGAGGCTTATGCCATCCTTTCAAATAGTTCTATGAAGATTGGTTGGATACTGCATTCTCACCTCGGTAACCTAAGATCCAGCAAGTAACTTAAGAACTAAAAAAAATTAGGAGAATATAGAGTGCCATTAAGGTATGTTCGTAGGAAGTCACATCAATCAGACAAACCAGAGAGAAATAATCATAGTCTCGGGGAAAACCCAATGCACAGTAGCTGGAAGTGGAGAAAATTTTCAGGTATAACATGTGTATCCCTCTGCTTACATATGCTTCAGGTTAATTATACAAGGAAAATGAAGGTCTCTACTGTTTTCTGCATAATGCTATTAATATGAATTTTAGGAGTATACATATGTGAAGAGCTTCAAGATTCGGCACCTTACGAGGAAGATTTTCAGAATCATAGCGCATAAAGTCGATATGTGAAGCAAAACTTTAAACAAAAATCGTAGTGAGGCTTCTGTTCATTGACGATGAGCTCCAGTAGCAAGACCTTGCCATCTTTCTTCACACACAGATGCGCGTAATCCTCTTTCTCCTCTGCCATTGTACAAAAAAAAATTCAGTTTCTTTACACAAGTAAAGTCTGCAAGATAAATTATAAGTCCCAAGAATAATCTGTCTGAATTGAAAGAAAACAACAACACAACTTTTGTCACCTGGCAGTTACCAGCAGTTGAGCACCAACGGAACAACAGTTCACCACTGAACTTTGCAGCAGTTCGGCGTTAGCAGCCCCGGAGCCAGGTAGTTGGGACAAGATCCAAATTTATTACAGAACCAAGAGCCACTTCTGCCAAAAGATAAGCAAAAAACAAACCTTCAGAGAGGATGTTCATATGGAGGATCAAAGCCACGAGCGAAAGGCAGGAGCAGGTGCCGGCAGCCTGCTTGTGGGAGTCCATGCCGACGGGCATGTCAGTCCATAGAGGCACTTGGGGAAGTTCAGAACGGCATTTGTCCCCTGCAGTTCCACCATGAGCCTCAAGCCTGCAACATCGCCCCCTCCCTCGTCCTCGGCGGGCCACCACCATCACGCGCGATCACACGTCGATCCCGCACGGCAGCTCCACCGCACCGAGGTTCCGGCAATACTCCCCGCGAGCCGGACGCGCACGTGGTGCTGTCCTGGTCGACGCCGACGAAGCCCGTCCGATGACGCTGGTTCTGGGCGGCGAGGGGAGACGTCAGTTCGACGGAGCTCTCACGGCAGGGCTCAGGGAGGCACATGCGCCGGCACAGCCATCGGCGCGGGAGGCATGGACATGTGAGTGGGCGAGGAGAGGTGTCGCAGGGGCGAGGTCGCCTTCGACCAGGAGGAGCAGATCGTGCAATCCACCGCACACGCTCCCGGCTTTTGTTGTTGTGGTTGTTTGAAGCCCTCTCCCGCGGCGGGTGAGAGCGCGTGGTGGTGGTTGGGGTGGCACTGCTGCTTACGAGTGTGGGAGGCCGGGAGAAGGTTGTCTCCAGGAGCCCTGATGCGACGGCGGCGAGGGTTTCAGGGGAGACGAAGGTTGAGAGAAGGGCAGGTCGTGCGATGGTTCTTAGTGGGCCGGGCCACAGGTCAACGGTAGGTGTATTGAGCGCGCCAGGGACAGAAGCGATCGAACGGACGATGGCGTGGAGACGTACCAAGTACGAACTCCCATTTAATAGTAAAGATACTCCATACAAGGAATTCACCGGAAGTTAGCACAAGGATCCCGTACATCCCAACGAACTAGACCAATGTGGTGACTTAATTAGGAAAAGCCCAACGTAATTAGCACAAGATCTAAGGCCGCAATTGCACATACCAAATAGCCTGGGCCTTGGAATCAGTCGAATGATCCAAGTCCACATCACCTATCGAACACCATGTGTACTGCAGAAAGCCAAGCGCGATCCCATCTACTGATCTTCTCCGCCTTTGCTGCTGCCAAGCCACACATGTTCTGTAATTCAGTATTGCTGCCGCCGCCGGCCAGGATGGCCACACGGACTCGATCGAAGCTGTGTTTTGCGTGACGATTACGACCTGCCGCCGTCCCGCGCGACACGCTCAATTCCTAAGCTGGTTCCCGAAGGTATTATTGTCTTTGTAATGCAGTTGCCTTGCCCCATCTAGGGTTTTTCACTGATTAATTGCCGCACCATCATAGACGGGACACAGGATTTAGGCGTCGCCCGTTAGGGCATGTACAACGCAGTCGCTTGTAGAGGCGTTAGGGAATTTATTCCCAGCAGTTATGGCCGAATCCCGCTCCACCCCGGGATTTCTCCTTGCGTCGACGCCAGGACGCTTAGCTTGTTTTTTTCCGCTCGAGGCGGATTGGCGAGCGTCGGGCGCTAGCTCCGGTCGCTATAAAAACAGAATTTGAGAGTGGATCAATTTATTCCTCAACTGTTTAACAGAATCCACCTCAATAGTGCTACTCCATCAAGCAAAATCCATCAAAAAAATCTTGACAACACCGTAGCTGCCACTACCAGCAAAAACGAATTTGGCAGGAAAGATGACCAGTCCCTTCCCCTGATGGCAATGTCCGATAGTTCCCACCTCTGAGCAAAACACCTAGTCCAAGGAATCACGATGCTCATCGCAGACCCCAATAAACTGTATCGTTTCAAAGGAGCTGCAGGATTTGAAATTATACCTTAATCTTGAAGTTCGTACCAGCCTACCAGGCTGATTGAGTGGATCGGTTGCCGCATCAACGCGACGTCGTCAGCTGAGGCGCCATGAGCGCAGCACTTCTGGGGCTTGCGACAACGGATTGGCGGGCTTGGTGGGCTCGCCAACGGGAGCTGCGCGGGATCCTCCCAGGATCTACCGTGGCGCTGAAGAGCAGGAGATTCACGCCGGCCGAGTCTCCTCCAGGGATCAAAATTGAGGGGGTGGAGTACCAGACATCATGGCCTCGTCGCCAGATGAAATAGCGCCCTGCTCGCTGGATTTGAGCACCGTCGAGGGAGACGGCCGGTCACGGGGTGCTCGGCGCCGGCGGCAAAGAGAGCGAGATAGAGAAGCGAGGAGGACTGAGGAATGACGGTCGGGTAGGCCTACGGCTGTCCCAAGCGGCTACCAGAAGAGTCTGGCGATATGGAGCCGTGGAGGAAGGATGCCGCTAGCGTGCATTTTCGTATTTTTTTCTTAATTCCGCTAGCGGCCAAATAGGCGTCTGGCAATGTAGAGCAAAGACGCTAGCTATCAATTCGATTTTTCCTGATTATTTTTATTCGCTCAAGCGTCCATCCAAGCGGCTCCCGCTGTACATGCTCTTAGTGATTCCGTCTTGCCACACGTCCGACCTAATGGGGCGATTGCTGTAAGATATTATTGTATGCATACCATATCATACAGTATTGCAATCTCTACTAAAAAGTTTAATTAATCATTGCTACTTTCTAGTCGGATTCGCTAGTTATATGATTCGTACATTATGTTAATTGTCCTGAACTAACCCAAATAGTATTATTGCTTAAGTCCGACCATAGTTTAAAATAGCGGGCTATAGCGACGCTATAGCAGCGCTATAGCGTTTTAAGAAGGGTCACGCTAAATGGTGTCTATGTACAATTTAGCTAATTTAGCGGCATATAGCGTCATTTAGGCGTGCTATAGCGTTTATTTAGCTAATTTTGAGGCTGCCGCTATATGTCTTAGCCCGCTATTTAAATAGGGAGAGGGCGAGGGGTGGAGGGAGAGGCGGCGCGGGCCGGCCGCCGGCGGCGGCGGCTATGGTTAGGGCGACTCGAGGGTTAGGTCGCACCCACTCTTCTTTTGTCTCGCCCCGCCCCCCCCCCCCCCCCTCCCCTATACTCAAATCCTGGATCCGCCCCTGCCCAGCAGCATCAACGGCAAGCATCGACTAACAAACTGAGTGGACATTTGCTCGGTGAGATCAAATCTCATTTCCTCCCTTGCCACCCAACCTGCAGTGCTATGCTAATCCGACCCATTTTGGTTACGAGTTTTGACGATTTGTTGGTGTCCGTGCAGTGCGAGCAACGCACATTTATGGGCGTGCACGGTATGAAACTGGAGGAGCAAAAGGGCGGCGGCGGCCACGATAGGACTACAGACCCAAGACAGAGCTTGAGGTGTACAACCAGAGCATGTAGACGGATCTCCAGGTGTACAACTAGAGCATGGTCAAGACGGAGTTGTGCAAGTGCAACAAGTGGGAGGAGACTGGGCCATGCTAGAGTGCGGATTTCCCACATGCCCGTTGGCACCCCGGCACTATCTGT
>JAPCYS010003557.1:0-31206 GCA_028641055.1 Alopecurus myosuroides | reverse complement strand
TGCTTCCCGCTGCCTGCTTCACATTGAGTCCGCCGGAGCTTGAGCAGTTTTTCAAGTGCCTCCTAGAAGTCAAAGTTCCTCACGGATACTCAGGGAGTATAAGCAGATATCTGGACTTAGCGAAGAAGAGGTTCACCGGGATGAAGTCTCACGATTGCCACGTGCTCATGACGCAGATACTTCCCGTTGCGATCCGAGGGATAATGACGAGCACGTCCGTGATATGTTGTTTGGCCTTTGCAACTTTTTCGACGTTATCACCCGGAAGTCGATCGGCGTTAGGCAGCTCAAGATGCTAAGGATGAGATCGTGGTGATACTATGCGAGATCGAGATTTACTTCCCGCCGGCATTCTGTGATATATGTGTCCATCTCCTTCTCCATGTCGTTGATGACATCAGGCATCTCGGTCCGACGTTCCTGCACTACATGATGCCGATGGAAAGGCAAAATGGGGTCCTGAAAGGATACGTTCGCAATAGGACCCGTCCAGACGCAAGCATGGCGAAAGGATTTCTAACCAACGAGTGCATCTCCTTCTGCGACAATTATCTAAGCACCAAGGATGACCAGGATGTCGGTATGTCCACCAGGACGCACCTCGGCAGGCTCACCGGAGTCGGTCACCGCGAGGGCTCCCGCGACGTCCATGTCGGCATTCAGAAACGACGCGACGACTTTGAAAGGGCTCACCGGGTCGAGCTACAACACTTAAAATTGATCGAGCCTTTCGTGAAAGAGCACAAAAGCTTAATCAACCAGAATTATATCGAAATGGGCGGGCCGAGGAACATGGGAGACGTAACCAAAGAGCACAACTCCGGCTTCACGCGTTGGTTCAAGCAAAGTCAACTTATTGAAGCACGCAGAAAAATGCCTTCTACGGAAGATGAAAAACTCATATACACCTTATCACAGGGCCCCGGGCAGCACGTAAGGACCTATGAGGGGTACGACATCTCCGGTTACAGATTCTCCACCGAGGACAAGGACGTGAGTAGCGAAAATCAAAACTCAGGAGTAACTATGCTATCATATGGCGATGACGAGACTAATGTCAAGGAAAGATACTTCGGAAAGATCAAGGAGATATGGGAGCTCAACTACTGCGGAGAGACGGTGCTCCCAATGTTCCGTGTGAGATGGGCCAAGAATTTCAAGAAAGAAGGACGGTATTTCACCACAATGGTTATACCCGATGCCAAATCGAAGAACGCATCCGCGAAAAATATGCCATGGGTACTCGCTAGCCAAGTTGAGCAATGCTTCTTCATCACCGACCCGTCAAGGCCTAGCCGTGTTGTCGTGAGGAGGGGCAAGAGGAGCATCATCGGAATGGAAGGAGATGCGAACAAGGAAGACTTGGACAAGAACGGTGATCCGAAGATCGAGGAGGAGTTCGACAAGCACTTCGACATGCCTACTACTGGTAAAGTAAGAAGGAAGACATCCCTACCTACCCACGGTTGTCCGTTCATGCGAAGAAATCTCAAGGTGGCCGGCATAAAGTATTCAGTCTCCAACAAAAAGGGCAAGTGACGCTAATTAAGCTAGATCGGAACCGAGTTTTGTGTGTATATATGTGCATGTGTATGTGTATATGAGACAAACACTTTTTTCTATATATATGTGCATGTGTATGTGAGACAAGCACTTCTTTATATATGTGCATGTGTATGTGAGACAAGCACTTCTTTCTTTAATTAATTGTAATTTAATGTTTTATTTCTTTAATTATAATTAAATAAAATATAAAAAAATGTGGGGAAATTCTATGGCGCACCATGGTACACGTGGGCCACAGAAATCTCTTAATTCCGTGGCGCATCTACTAGGGGATGCGCCATAGAAATCCCTTCCAGCATATGACATGTGGCCCCGCACATGTGGCCATAGAATACGCCCAATCAATTCTGTGGCGCATCTAGAACATAGAATTCTAAGATTTCTGTGGCGCACGCTGGCGGTGTGCGCCACAAAATACGCCTCTCAGCATATGACATGTGGACCCGGCGCTAATCTTCCACACTTAGCAAATTTAGAGCCTGCAGATCCTTCTCCCTCGAGCTCGCGCGACGACGAACCCTAGCCAGTTTCGATCCCATCTCCCCTTCTGCTAATCCTGCTTGTCGCCGGCCAGCTGCAAGGTGATTCGTGTTCGTGATCCGGAGGGGCGGTGCTGCATCAACGGAGAGGGGCGGTGCTGCATCGACGGAGAGAGGCGCGGTGCTGCATCGACGGAGAGGGGCGGTGCTGCATTCGTGGTGGACCAGGGCTCCATCGTTCCCAGAGGGGCGGTCGATTGGGATTGGCTGAGAGTGGAGGACGCCGGAGCGCACCGGCGGTGTGGTTCTGCATCCGAGCTGCCGACGGACGCATTTCAATTAAGGTCAGCCACGATACTATATCCAGGCCACTGTTGAATTTTCTTAACCTACAAGATAGAATTGGAATTAGCTCTACCTAGGCTGCTGTTGAATTTTCTTAACCTACCAGATAGAATTGGAATTAGCTCCATTGTATTGCAAATACATTAATTATTGAATTCACTCAATTCTGAATCGCAATAAGCAAGTAGGATCTCTCACATAGTGTCAAACTGAAAAATGATATTTCTTGGTAAATTTTGGTACTGAAGTCAAATTTGAATTTAGTACCAAAACATTACCAAGGAATACTCCAAGCAGGCCATTAAGTTTTTTCGGGCCGCATCCGCACAATATTTTACTTTCTTATAACTTGCATACCATTCATTAAGGTTCTGCATCCGAGCTGCCGACAGACGCATTTCGATTTTGTGAGGTGATTTCCTTAATCTGCATCTCCAGTCTATATTTACCAATGCTCGTAGTTGCACCGGCGTTATCATAGCGGATCTGCCTAGTGCCCTAGCCACGTCCCTTCAGTTGTGCTGCAGTGTTCATGTGCAGTCCTAGTTGCTCATGTGTATTAGGGGGTTATGGATGTGTAGATCCACTGAAATCAAACTTAGTAGTACTAGTTTGCTAATGTAAATCCCCTGAACAAACTTCTGTCCTGCTGTGTTGAAACAGGGGTTTAGCTTGCTGTTTAGCTTTCAGTTCCAAGTCAGGCAGTTGGCAAAGTTGAACTCTGCAGTTGTATTGCATGAATGCTTTTAATTCCTGAGAGCTATTTGGGTAATTTTGAGCTTAGCAGTTCTGGTATCGTGATTACCAGTTTGCACAGTTGAGTCCAGTAGAATCAATGTTGCAGGTACACATTGAGTAGCCAATGTTTCGCCGTAATGTCGATTCATTTCCGCTTCGGCAAATTTCTGGCACTCCGGCATGGCCTTTTTTAGCAACGGTCATGCCGAAATTTTATGTCGAACTTTTGATTCTAGAAAGAAATGCAAGATCCTTGAAACCTTTCTCCAACAAACCACCAAAAAACGATAAATCCCCACTCTTACCAGGTGAAGACTGAATTTCAGCTAGCCCAGCTTCAGAAGAAACAAGAGAGCTAGTATTCCTTTGCTCATTGACTGATGATTCTTTTTTGGTTACTCTGTTGGCATTTTCACAATTTGAGGACAGTGATTTAGCACAATCATCTTCTATGCTCTCTTCTTCACTTGTCTTAGTTATACTATGAACTTCAAGGACATCGTTATAACCATTTTTGTCGGAGTTGCTGTATCTCTTACTAATTCCTTGCATCTGAAAGTTGTTGTCATCTTGTTTGCTCTTTTCTTCATACTTTTTGGCCATAGCTTCATCTTCAAGGCTGTAGCTATCATCACTATTGGCCTTCTGCATGTTTTTGTTGCCCTTGTGACCATCATGATGGCCAGCACTACGTTGTTTGAATTTCTATCCATATGCTCTGTTAATAGTTTCTTCACCAAAATGTAAATTATTATACATGAATCATGATAAAAGAAAAAAAGACAGAGGTGCAACACCCAAAGTAAATCAATCCTAGCCTCCTAGCACACATACCAGGTTTCAGGTCTTTGTGTATTATTCCATTTGCATGTAAACACTCCATTGCATGAGCTATATTGAGTGCATAGCCTAATGCAATATGGATATCTAGTTGACTGGGCCGGATGATGTTCAAGTAGTTTTTCAATGACATCCCTGGCAGTAGCTCACTTAAAATCACCATCAATGGTTCCTTGCAAGCTCCAATGAACTACAGAAGTATAAAATGTGTGTCAGAACAAGGACATAAGAAAATCGATGACTTAGTTAGCAATCGTTGTGCCAAAATCGCATTAGGCATAGTTAGCTAAATTATAATGAAAGTGTGTTTTGTCCTCATGTATTTGTTGTTGGCAAGAAATGAAGAAGCATGTGACTGATGTATTAGTACCAACTGAACGTGTAATTTCAATTAGTAGTCGATTAGTCGTGGCTGGTACTGCTTTCTTTCTGTGGGTATTCTCATTGGTTGGTCACTTGTTGACAACAGAAATCCAATAATCTCTCCTGTAATTCTAGAAAGAGAGCACCGTTTTGTTGTATAGATCTCTCCTGTAATAACAATTAGTAGACGACTCGTTGTTAAATATTGGGGAAGTGTTCTTAGATCGAATCTCTATGCAGCCAGTGACAGGGGAAGTGTGAGTTCTCTTGCTGAGATAGTTCGCTTAGACGTACATTCAAGAAGTGTCAGTCTGCTTGTTGTGAGTTGCAGTTTGTGACTACAGGTTGGTCTTCGCCCAGTGCATGGAGCGTCGGCACGAACCAGTATGCTATACGGTGCATTTCACCTCTGGCTGCTTGGTGTGAGTTGCAGTTTTGTATGCTCGGCACATAAAAGGCTGAAAAATGCCTTGCTTTGCTTGATGCTTGTGTCTATCTATATAGATGACGTACTACGTGGTGTTCGAGGGTCGGGTTCAGGAGTCTATGACGAGTGGAAGGACTGTAAAGCACAGGTGCACAAGTTCAGCGGCAGCTGCTATAAAGGATACGAGACTAGACACGAGGCGGTTGCCAAGTGGAGGGACCCCTAGTCGAAACAGAAGAACAAGATGAAGACCTCCATCGTTCTACCGCTCTTGCTCACCATCGCTGCCGTGCTTGTAGTCTATTTCATCTTAGCTTAGACATTTGTAATTTGACATCATCGAGTATGACAATTGTTTGATAATGTTTGACTAACTTTGAACCAAATTCGATACTTTGCACTATGTATCACTATTGTACATTATGTTATCATCGAGTAATGTGTGACTTATATCTTTGTCAAATATCACTTCTCTGTTTATATATTTGTCAAATATCACTGCCTGTATTCAAACTGTATAAATCCTGTAATATACCTATATTTATACCAGAAAACAATTAAATTTCGAAATACTGCATATTTTTCTGTGGCGCACCTATGGCGATTTCTGTGGCGCATCTATTTCTGTGGCGCACCAAGAGCGTGTGCGCCACAGAATTGACAATTTCTGTGGCGCAGGTGGGAGGTGCGCCACAGAATCGACTATTTTTGTGGCGCATGTGTGGGTGCGCCACAGAAAATATTTTAATGACGTGTGTTCTGTGGCGCACGCCTGTGGCCACATGGTGCGCCACAGAAACGGAATTTGGTGCGCCACAGATGAGACTATCTGTACTAGTGCATGTCTGCAAAATAAAACAGGATAAACTAAGAAAACAAGCAAAATACTAGAAAGTAGAAAAGTATTTTTTTTTTGAATTTTGATATCAGACAAACAAAGCTAAATAAAAGTAAAAATAAGAAAGGAAAAAACTTTGAGAAAGTGGAAGTGTGTAGCTCCCTTAGCTAAGATATTGAAGTCCTTGGCAGCGGCGCTAGAAATTATACGCTTGTTGGCATGATCACACACCAGTTGGGAAGCCCCAAGAGGAAGGTATGTTGTAGACGGTGGCAAATTTCCCCTAGTAAGGAGGCAAGCTTATCAATCTAGTAGGAGTTTAAAGTCTCTCGTTACGATTTCTTTGTTTTTTTTTAATGGGTAAAACCCCGGCCTCTGCATCGAGTGATGCTCACAACCTTTATTAATTAAAGAGTTCCATAGTAATAGAAAGGTTTACATGTCTAAAAAGACCTCACGAAGAGACAAGCGTCCCTCAAAGCTAGAAGCATAAAACACAACTACAAAAATCTATTAATATGTTGCCAAGTATGCCGGGAGAAAAAATCATGTGCCACTATAAGCAGCCGCTTGCATCCATCCACCATAAGCTCTCTCTGGTCCGAAGGAAGCAGGAAAGCACATAGCTGTATCGAATGGATCACCGAGAAAATAACCGGTAAGACATGAAAGTGTTTCTTCCTGTTAAAAACCAGATTATTCCTACAATTCCATAAAGACCAACAAATAGCCGAGACGCCTATACGAATTATATTTTTGGTCTTTTTTTATACAACCCATTTAACCTGTTACCAAACATATTAATAACATTAGATGGTGGAGTAATATTGTAGGTACAAAAAACAACACACCAAACAAGTTTAGCAAATGGGCACGAGATAAATAAGTGGTCAGTCGTTTCTTCGTTCCCACAAAAGGAACAACGAGTATCCCCTTTCCAATTACGCCTAGCTAGATTATCCCTAGTAAGCAAGAATTTCTTGTCTAAGAACCACATAATTTTTTTAATTTTAAGAGGGATTTTCAACTTCCACAAATAGGATTTTAGAAAAACGGTATGACCATTCATGAGGTCTTCATATATAGATTTAACTGAGAAAATACCATTATGAGTCAACTTCCAATGAAAAAGATCAGGATTAGAATTAAGAGAAACATTCATTAAACATAAACAAAGATGATACCAACTCTCCCAAGAATTCCCAACAAGGTTCCTCCTAAAACCTATGTTAAGAGGTGGAGCATTGTGAAACACATCATGCACCGAAACATTTTTTATGTTGCACAATATTATAAGGGACAGGGTATTGATGTTTTAACGGAGATGGACCCAACCAGGTATCCTCTCAAAACCTAGTTGTTTCTCCATTACAAAATGTAAAAGAGCCTCTACGAAAGAAATCTCCCTTAACTTTCATAAGACCCTTCCAAAAGCGTGAATCAGTAGGTTGAGCCTCGACATGAGCCAAAGATTTCCTATGAAGATATTTATTCTGCAACAATTCTCGCCAAACACCTTCCTCGTTAAGAAGCTTAAAAAACCACTTACTTAACAAACATTTCTTTTTTTAACTCAAGCACTTCCAGACCTAACCCACCCTGATCCTTAGGCCTATAAATAATATTCCATTTTTTAAGTCTATACTTACGCCTATTCTAATCACTTTGCCAAAAAAAATCTAGATCTATAGAAATCTAATCTTTTCCAAGCCCCCTTACGAATTTCCAAAAAGGATAGCATAAACATGGTTAAACTTGTTAGTACCGAATTACCAAGAACTAGCCGATCCCCGTATGAAAGAAGCTTCCCTTTCCAGCATCCAAGTTTGTCCTCGAAACGACATTCAACTGGATGCCATTCAGTGTTACGAAGTTTTCTATGATGAATAGGAATGGCCAGATACCTAAATGGCAAAGATCCAGACTCACAACCGAAAATTTGTTTGTATTGGTTCTCTACCTCGTTAGCCTTTCCAAAACAGAAAACTTCGCTCTTGTGGAAATTGATTTTAAGACCCGAAAGTTGCTCAAAATACACAATTTCAGTTTTAAATTAACGGCCTTCTCGAGATCATGCTCCATAAATAATATAGTATCATCAGCATACTGCAAAATAGAGAGGCCTCCCTCTAGTAAGTGAGGGCTGAGGCCACCAATATGTTAATCCTCCTTTGCCCGGGCAATAAGAATGGCTAGCATATTTGCGACTGTATTAAAAAGAATTGGAGATAAGGGATCTCCCTTCCTTAGGCATTTCCGTGTTTATAAATAATGACCAACATTATCATTCAAACAAACACTGACGCTTCCTCCCTGAACAAATTGCATAATCAACTTGCACCATTCTTGTGCAAATCCCTTCATACGCAAAGCTTGTTGGAGAAATGGCCATTTTACCTTATCATATACCTTTTCAAAGTCAATATTAAAAATAACCCCATCCAATTTCTTCTTCTTAAGTTCATGAATGGTTTCGTGAAGAATTACTACTCCTTCTAGGATGTGTCTCCGAGGCATAAAAGCCGACTGGGTAGGTCTAACCACCTTTTGCACTATTTGGGTAATACGATTAGTACCCACCTTAGCGAAAATCTTAAAACTGACATTGAGAAGGAAAATCGGCCTATATTGCTGAATCTGAATCACGTTATCTTTCTTAGGAAGCAAAGTAATTACTCCAAAGTTCAGTTTAAACAACTGAAGATTACCTTACTTCAACTGACTAAACATAGCCATCAGATCATATTTAATCACCCCCCAAAAGGTCTTATAAAACTCAGCAGGGAACCCATCCGGACCTGGAGATTTATTTAGTTCCATCTGCGAGATGGCTTCGAACACCTCTTTCACTAAGAAATCAGATGTAAGAATCTCAGTTTCTTCTTGCGATAACTGCGGAATATCATGGATATTAGATTCATCCACAGCAATATCATTGCGAACCAAATCCCCAAACAAATTTTTGTAATATTCAGTAATGTATGCTTTTAAGTTTTCATTACTAACAATAGTTCCCTCCTCATATTCAAGTTGAAATATCATTTTCTTCCTATGTTTCCCATTAGCTATAAGATGAAATTATCTAGTATTATCACCACCCTCTTGAATATGCTTAACCTTAGCTCTCTGTGCCCATTTGATTTCTTCCTCTCTACGTAAACAGCAAATGCGATCATTCGCGTCTCTCAAACTATCCCGCTCAAACACCGAAAGGGGAAAACTCTCGGCTTTGATATCGAGCTCCATCAATAATATTAAGCAACCTCTCCTTTGCTTTCTTGTATTTCCTACTTTGGTTCGTAGCCTAGCCTCTAAGAAAACGTCTCAAATGTCTAATTTTGTTCTGCCATACTTCAATGGCCGACATCCACTTGACAACAGCAGCCCACTCAGACACAACCATGTCATAAAAACCCTCTACTTGAAGCCACGAAAGCTCAAATGAAAAATGAGCCTTATTACAAACATGATCCCGGTCCCCAAAATCCACAAAAGAGGGGTGTGGTCCGACCCGTTCTAGTGAATGCCTGAACAGGTTTCCAAAGGAAATTTTTGTTCCCATTCCACCGTAGCTAGGACCCTATCAAGTTTTTCGAAAGTAGGATTGTCTCTTCTGCTAGCCCAAGTATACTGCCTACCTGAAAACTCAATTTCCTTCAAGTCTAAACTATGAATAATAGCATTAAATAAGACATGCCATCTCGGGTTATAATTATCATTTTTCTTTTCTTCAGGCTTTCTTATAATGTTAAAATCCCCACCCACCATCAAAGGCAGTGTTTCATTCTCACAAATACGAACCAGCTCTCATAATAATTGAGGTTTAAAATTATGTTGGGCCGCTCCATAAACAGAGACAAGAACCCACTCGAAACCATCACTCTTAGATCTAACATAAAATTTTACGCAAAAATCACCCACATCCACATTCTTAACCTGAATAGAAGCATAGTTAATCCCAATCAGCATGCCCCCTGATCTACCATGCAAAATCCAAGCTCGAAGCTAAGTGTTTAAGAAAAGGGGATGTGAAATTTGATCTACCTGTCTCCGACAAGGCAAGGAATCAAGTTTCCTCTCACGAATACTTTCTTGAATGAAGAAATGTTTACCAGGGTCACGAAAACCCTCACTATTCCAAAACATACCACAAAGATTATGCATCTTGATCTTGTTTTTTATGATTAATACGCACACACCTTCTCTTATTAGACAGAGAATACTCTTTCTTTTTCCTAGTCCTCTTGTTTTCCACCTTAGTGACCACTAAATCAATATGGGACTCATTACCAGTACTGAACTCATCATCTACTAGATCCTCAGTAAGACTTGCAGCTTTCGAAAGAATTAAGGTATTAGGCTTTATATCATAATGGCTATCCAAATTATTTTGAAACATCGAAATTGTTCTGTTTAAATCAGAACACAATTAATTATCTAGATTTAGAAAGAATAGGTCTCTCATTACGTTTCTTGTTCTCCGTTCTTCAATAAACGTGGACCTGCACACAAACACAAATCATGTATTGCTCCCACCTTTCCGAGAAGGTTTCAATCTTCCCGTCTTGCTGAAAAATAGATAATTAATTGTATTCAGTGGTTGGAGAATATTAACTAAAATCGGCACATCGAGAAACTAATGATGAAAAACAAGTAAATGAGGTTGTAAGCAATGAGTAAAATAGGACCAGGGGTCATAGTTTCAATAGTGGTGTCTCTCCTAAGAACAATAAACATGTTGGGTAAACAAATTACATCTGAGAAATTGACAAATCTTAAACTTACAACACTATTATTATGACGAGATAAAGTTTACGTGTTCCAATATTGTAAGTATTACGTCAATATAAATAGACCGCAGTCCACCTTGAGACAACAATCTAGTAAATCTCCATGGTATTAAGTTGCAACAACGAAGTGATTACTTGGGTGCAATAGATAAATGCATTAAAAATAATATGTAATGTTAGCAAAAATTCCCATTCTTAGACAAGAACACCGATGTTTTCTCGCTAGTGGAAACAACACATCGTTATCCTACACGTTTTTGTCACTCGGGCTATGGGTAAATGAGGCATGAACCCACTATCTAACATATAAATCCTCTTGGAGGTGCATACAATAACTTGGACAAGGCAACCATACACATCAGAGAGCATTACAAGACAAGATTAAATCTCTCTAAATATATAAGTGAAGAATCTCAATACGACATGAACAAAATAATCATAATCTCATGGTTCACCAAATCCGAGCAAGCACAAATGTAGCAATTACATAACGGTGATCTTGGTCATGTAGGGAAGATCACAAGATTTAACCATGGTGGCACAATGAGGAGAGAACATCATCTAGCTACTGCAATGGACGCGTAGTCCCATGATGAACTACTCACACATCTGTCAGGAAGCGATCATGGCGATTTAGAGGCCTCTGGTGACGATCCCCATCTCTGACAGGGTGCCGGAGAAGAACTCCAGATGCCCTAGATTGGACTTTCAAATTGACGACGCCTTTTTATGTGTTTCGTGGAAAATCTCTGCGTCCCCAAAGGTTTCAGGTTACATGGTAATGTATTAACGAAGAGGCGACGAGAGGCGATGGCTAGGGCCACCAGGTGACCCCTATGTACAGGTCAAGGGGGGACGCGCCTGGTGTTCGCGTCTGGGCCCTTGGCTCCCCTCCAGCTGTCCTTTGGGCTATATCTTTGTTCTGGGTAACTCCGAGAATTTTCAGGACTTTTGGCGAATATTTTTTTCAGAATTTTTCTGAAACATAAAAGTAGTATAAAACACAAACAGACTCTAGGCATCTTGTCAATAGGTTAGTCCATAAAATCATCCAGATTACAAAGTAAAACATGTAGAAAACATGGGGAAACATAAACAAAACAAGCATGGGGCATCAAAAATTATAGATATGTTTGAGACGTATTAGTGGGAGCGCCGTGTAAATATCCCCCGGCGGGTCCGGTGAAGATAGGGGTATCTCGGGTGGGGTGGCAGAGATGGATCGTAGCCCTCGTTCTGCCAAGGATCTGGTTTATCACGACAAGGATGAATGTGTGGTGTTGAATAATACTCAGAATGAATCCAAGAACCTTAAACTAGAAAAACCACACATATGAGTGTGAAAGTTGTAGCAAGGCTAAGGCCACCTTTTGGAAAAGTGACGCACATTTACAAATTGAATAAAAATTTGAAAGTTAGATCCGTGTTCACTGAAGGAAACATTTTGAAGAAACATTTTCAAAAACTTGCATCGTGTCTACGACCGTTGGTCGTGACTTTAGCTAGTGCATGAAAACTATAACCTTTTCTTACCTAAGCTTGCTGATAACGCTCGTTACTCAACCCTTTCGTTGTCTTCTTTCTTAGACTATTATGAAGCCCCGGATTTATCCGAAGGAATAAAAGGAATCGACTACATATCGTGACATATGGAGCAGACCACATTGAAGAAGAAGAATCATTGGAGTAGCAAAGCGAGTCTAGTCTAGTATTACAAGTGAACCTATCCGATCAGCTCTATGATCTAAAGTGTTGAGCTATCATGGTTCTCTTGTTTCATTTAATTGGTCGTCAACCGTCTCAAGTTGACTTTGAATCTTTGAATCTTTTCAGATGACTGAGGAGGAGTTTAAAGAGTTTATTTGTTTTCTGCTTGTAATAGTAGGCAATGTGAACTAGTGGACCGGTGATGTTTCTATTGTACTACTCTAGTGATGTAATATTTATGGAGAAAACTTCTGTCAACCACTTGTGCAACATACATGTAACATACATGTAGTGGTCTACTGGGTCACCGCATATCGTTACCTTGGTGAAGGAATCATCACTGCATTCCTCGTCTCCGCGATCGGAATGCTACGAGGGAAACCGTACCGGATCAGATGGTGGTGGCACTAAGTGTTGTTTCTCCTTCCTAGGGTATCATGTTTGGACCAGCTGGTGGATGGAGGGGTCTTGAGGTAGAGCGGCATGGTCTCTTCCGCGTAGAAGACGATATGGCTCGGAGGCGTAGCGCAATAGGGCCTAGTCGTTGGACGCGTGATGATGAACACATGGAGGACGGTGGCATAGTCTGGCATCATCTTGATGTGAGACGTTGATCCCTATCATGAAGGTGGGTGCATGGAATGGAAGGCGGTGAGCTCAGGGTAGACGGCTCTGGTATGGCCACCCTCGTTATCGAACTTGGTGTAGCGACTCTTATAACCAAGAAGATGGCTTCGGGTTGACTGATGTATTATATTGCAAGACATCGATAAATGATTTAATAAAAAAAAGATGTGTGCATTATTTTTATTTTGATACAAAGACAAGGCGTTCGAACCTCCATTTGGAAAGAGAGATAAACCCATTGTGTACTTCCCGTGTCTCACTACATTTGGATTTGTCAAAATATTTATTTCTAAATTATGTGTAGATACATACTTATTTTGACAATCCACTACATTTAATTCAAGACAAAGGGAGTATAAGTTCCCTAGCTTCACCTCCGTTTGTTGGTGCTGCCAAGAAGGAGCGTGAGGTAGAAGAGGATGCGGAAGAGGAATCCCCAAGCGACGGTGGCCCAGAGGCAGCCCCACTTACCGAGCTGGTCCACGGCCTGCTTCGCCAGTATGTCCGTCCCCGTGGTGATGCAGGAGCTGCTGTTGAAGTCGATCCGCATTGACTTGCTCATGGCGTCGAGCACGGTGACCTGGGTCACCACCGGAAGCCTCCCCATGGGCGAGCCGTTGAACATCTGCACCCCACGCATGAAGCACTTGTCGGGCTCTGCGCCGAACTCGTTCTGCATCACCGCCTCGTACGGGTACTTGATGAGAGATAGGTAGTGGAACCATATCCAGTAGTCCGGGATGCGACCCCGCATCACGAAGAAGCCGCTGAATAGTAGGAAATAGGCTAGCACGGCCACCGCCACGGTGTACCCGATGACCATGTGCGGCACTACTCCGGACATGAATGTCACGAACCCGCTTCCCGCCCAGAAGGATGGGAGCACGATCAGAAGGAAGAAAACGAAGCCCTCGGCGCCACCGGCCAATCCTACTGCGAAGAAGGTGATTGCCGCGAAGGCGATAGAGAGTAAGACCGTCAAGGGGAAGGCGACGATGGCGTTGGACAGGGTGTAGGAGGACCGCCGGTACGCGTTATGCGCAGTCTCTCTCAGGAAGATGTACCGCTCGATCAGGAACACCGGGAGCGCGTCGAAGGTGACGAAGAACATGGTGGACATGGCGATGGAAAAGAAGCTGAACCGCTCCTTCATGCCCTTGGGCTCTAAGTAGTCCGGGAATCTTGGGCATACAAGACACATGTGACACTGTAGCACACATGGTATGGAACCATCTACGATTTGGTGGCATTCTGACGCTCCGGAGCCCCTCTACAAAGAAACCCTAAACGAGAGGGAAAAAGTTCAACACGTTGAAAGCTGGTAGCAAAGTCAAACTAATTGCATGCTTGTGTTAGGGTAAACAAGGGGATATATTATAAATTGATAAATAAAATTATATTTTATAATTATAAATTTAACAAGCTATTTTGGAAGAAATATATAAAAAAACATTGCCGTGTGTTACCGTGTGCGTGCACACGGCAAAGAGCTGACTGGTATCCCCCTGTTTGGCCCACAGTCAGCTCTTTGCCGTGTGCACGCACACGGTAAAGGAATTATCTTTATCGTGTGCAGGCACACGGCAAAAAGCTGATGTAACGGCGTGCCGCGTAACGAAATGGCCACGTGGCAGTAAACGTTACCGTGCGCATTCTTTGCCGTGTGTATTTTATGATCTTTACCGTGTGTCATTCTTTGCCGTGTGCACAAGTTTGTACTAAGCTGTGTGTTTGTCATTTCCGTGCGCGGCACACGGCAAAGAGAACGTTTGCTGCGTGCCCGATGTATGGCACACAACGAAGATTCTGGCACACGGGAAAGAGCTCGTCTCCCATAGTACATGGATGGTAAAGAAAAATCAAGCAGTACACATCTTGAATTCTTCATTGGTCCGAGTCCGACTCATCGTTTCCCCTCCCAAAACCGCACAACCCCGTGACCTTCCACTCACCTCCACATCCCATATGTGCTCCCGATTTTGTATTCTTCTGATTTATCACGCCTGACTTCTGCTCCTTCCCCTCCGCAATCTGGACAATGAGCCCAGCTCTGCATCAGGAACATCTTTTGTTCTCCCTGGATTGCCTGATGAGGATAAGTAAGGCGAGTACTTGCTCGCCCGAAACCAGCGCTGTCATGCCCATGAGCTGAATGAACTGCAGGTTCCAGTCCCCCTTACCGATTCCTAGCTTCCCGCCCTCGCCGCCTCTATCTGGCCCGACTCGAAGCTGTACGCGGACATGATCACAACGGCGGACAAGAAAGGAAAGTGGCGCAGCTGTTGTTACAGCCACGGGTGACCATGAATGGGTGTGGATGTTGCCATGAATCGTCGACAACACCTGAACGACTCCACCAGGCAGGCCTTTTGGTGAGGTATGTCTTTCGGGTGTCTAGGTGCACGCACTCTTCCTTTATGGTGCGCACCATGGCCTCCACCCTGTTGTGGAGCAAGATAAGTACCAGCGACTCCCGACCGATCTATCTCCGTGTATTCTAATTCTATATTTTTTTTACAAACGACGCGAGCCGGGTTCCATTATCGGGTGACAACAGAACAGAGTCTTTTACAGAAGTAACCAAAAGGCAAAAGAAATAGACGAAACCAGCAAGCATTGGAAACAAGCATCTCCCCCCCACAGAGGAGGAGGAGAGCCCCCAAGCAAAACAAACAGGTTTAAACCGTCTACTAGTCACGGAACCTAGCAGAGACAAACAGCCACAGCAGGGCTAACCTAGAAGTTTTTAGGAGTACAGACCAAATAAAGTTTCGACATAAACTAGAACCACGCACAGGTGGCCAAAAACCACACAGGGGACAGCAAAGTAAGTTCTTGGAACTTCAGGGTGAGAAGCTCAACCCACAACGTCAACATCTTCTTCATCATCTTTTTCTTGATGGCTTTCCAGGCGCGCACGCGTACGGGCATGTTGAGCCAAAGCTGCTTCCTGGATGATCCTAGCCCCCTCTTCAACAGTCGCCCTGTCATCAGCATTCTGCAGCCCTGCCCAATAACGAACAAAAGCACACATATAACAAACCAGATCAATAGGGGAGGAGATAATTTTCTTCTCAAAACAAGCCCTATTCCTAGTTTTCCAAATTGCCCAACAAAAGGCAGCAATTCCAACCACATGAAGATTAGTCTTGCGAGGAAAAAAGTTTGCAATCCACCAGAAATATTGAGTGAAATTAGCAGGCCTGTTAGAAGCCCCAAGAACAGAGCAAACAATCCCCCACATAAAAGAAGAAATAGGACACAAGAAAAACAAATGGTGAATGGACTCATGAGTAAAACAAAAACTGCAGGAGAAATCCCCTTTCCAATTCCTTTTTTTCATGTTGTCTTTAGTAGCAATAGAGTTATGCCAAATCAACCATAGCCAGATTTTGATTTTCAGAGGAATTTTAGCCTTCCAAAGATGAGAAAAGGATCTGTCCACAGCCGAGGAAGACAGATGTTTATACATCGATTTGACCGAGAACATGCCAGATTTTGTAAACTTCCATTTAGGTTTGTCAGGTCCCTCACCCAACGCAACAGTGACCAGGAGATTTTTAAGCTTAGCAACCTGGTTTTGCAGCTCAACATCTAGCCATCTCCTAAACCTCATCTGCCAATTCCTGGAGTGCATCTCCTTGACTGTGCACACTTGGTCGAGACAAATCTCAAACAGACCAGGATAAGATTCACAAAGTGGAAGGCTTCCACACCAATGGTCATGCCAAAAATCAGTCTCACCTCCACCATTGATGATCATCATCCTACCTTGTAAATACCATTTCTTCACCTTCAACAAGTTCTTCCACACAGGGGAGTCTTGTTGTCTCGCAGTAATCCTCCAAATTCCATGCGAGATGCCATATTTCTTTCTAACCAATTCCTGCCACACTCCATCTTCCATCTCAAGCCTCCACCACCATTTACATAGAAGGCTGAGGTTAAAAACTTTCAGATTCTTAATTCCCAAACCCCCCTTAGACCTGGGTTTATTGATAATATTCCACCTGACCAGATAGTATTTCTTTTTGGAGTTAGTCCCTTGCCAAAAGAACCACCTAATGATTTTTGTCATCTCCTCCAAACATGAATCAGGTAACAGATACATGGACATGTGATAGATGGGAATGCTGCTGAGAGAAGATTGAATGAGAGTGAGCCTCACTCCAATGGATGAATTGTTGCCAGCCCAACCATCCAATTTCTTCCCCAATTTGTCCACAATAGGTTTTAAGTCAGCCACCAGCACCTTGGATCCACTGACTGGAACACCTAGATATTTCATTGGCCAGTGACCAATCTGGCAATTCAACATATCAGCATACTCAACACTTTTGATGGAATCCTCTAACACTAAGAACAATTCACTTTTCATGAAGTTGATCTTGAGACCAGACATAGCCTCAAACAGGTACAAAATAAGCTTCAACTGTCTGATTTGTTCCACATCATCCTGAACCATCAACAGGGTATCATCTGCATATTGGAAGATGGTGAACCCTTTGTCAACCAAATGAGAAGCCAATCCAACAATGTGACCATTATTTTGGGCCTGCTAGATTAATTTTGCCAGCCCTTCAGATGCCAAGTTAAAGAGAAAAGGAGAGAATGGGTCCCCCTGTCTGACCCCCCTATGGCTACCAAAGTCTTTCCCCCTAGTGTTGTTGATTTTCACACACAGAGTACCATCTCTCACAATCTCTTCTATGAGCCTTCTCCAAAGGGGGCTAAAACCCTTCAGAGTAACATAGTGAAGGAGATAGGACCAGTCCACCTTATCATAAGCCTTCTCAAAATCTAATTTCAAAATTACACCCTGTTGTTTTTTCCTTTTTGATTCATGAATGATCTCATGCAGAGACATAATCCCATCCACAATATTCCTGCCTTTGATGAATGCAGTCTGACACTTGGATATGAGTTTATCCATATAAGGTTCCACTCTGAGGGTGGCCACCTTAGTGATGATTTTATAAATAACTTGCAACAAACAAATTGGTCTGTACTTTTGCAAACAATCAGCATCCGGTGTTTTCTGAAGCAGTATAATCATGCCAAAGTTAAGTCTATATAGACCAAGCTCCCCCAAGAACCAATCATGAAACAGTCTCATGACATCTTCCTTGACAACACTCCAGCAAGATTGAAAGAATTCGATAGGAATCCCATCCGGGCCTGGTGCCCTGTTCTTAATCATGGAATCAATAGCAAACTTCACCTCTTCCTCAGAAAAAGGTTTGTCCAACAAAGAGTTATCCTGCTGAGATAACCTCCCGTCCTCACTCCAGATGTGTTGAGAGAAACTGAGTAACCCTCCTTCCCCAGGACCAAACAAGGCCCTATAATAGTCAGTAGCATGATCAAGAATCTCAGCAGTCCCCTGGACACACTTGTAAGGACCCCAGACCGGCAGTCTGAAACCCTACGTATGCATACATTCACGATCCCAGAAAGATCAGTCGTGAACAACATACACAGTTGGCATACAGAAATACATCATCCATTAAACGAATACATAAAGGTATTACACAAATGATCACATGATCAAGTTTAAAGCAACTGCCAAAAGGGTAGGCAACATGACAAACACAGCGGAAGACAAATAAAACACAACGTAGTTGAGCCCAAGTCACGCCTTAACCTACAGGCTGCTGACCCGGAGACGATCCTAGTTCGCAAAGCCCGTCAACTCCGTACTTCTCTTCATGGATCTCCTTTGGAGGCTCCTTCTCCAAATCTGATAAGTAGATACCAGGGGCGAAACCATAATGAGTACATTTGAATGTACTCAGCAAGACATCCATCATGTCACTTACCAAACATGCAACTATGCTTATATGGTGGAATAGGTAGGCTATAAGTAGGGTTCACTACCAATGGTGTTCATATATGATGACACCACAGTTGCAGTCAGGTTAATCTGTATCTTCGTTGAAGAAGATACTTCAGAAGAAAATAATATAGTTTTATTTCTCTTGTAGATATCACATGTACAAGAATTTTTGTAAAACTTTGTTAAAGAATATTTTCTCTTTGCAAAACTTCATGGAATCAGTTTCCAGAATTCTTGCTTAGAGTAGAAAAGGTTTTCTTTGCAAAACATTTTGTTTTGTATATCAGCATCTGGCTTTTCATCATCGACGATACCTCCACGGTATAAGTTTCCATTCCTTTCCGAGCTTCCCAAGTTCAACACTTCCTTTCCAAAAATCCTTTTTGAAAACATTGACACAATGCTAGCTACATGGCCATTCAACTGTCCATATCCGAGGACGCGGCTTCTTCGAAAAAGTTGTACTCTGCAGAGGTGTACACATCCACTAGATCCAAAACTCTGCCATGGACCACCCATGGATCGTCACAGCGATATGCAAGCACCAGAGAAGTTGATCCTAACTGTCCACTCTGACACAAGCTAGTATATGCTCATTCCTTCAGATGGGTTGTTCTCCCCGGCACCAGGTCCCACCCTGCCTAGCCGGGAGGCCCAGCTGTCGCATCCGGAGGGAAAATTAATCCCACACTGTGTATGTCCCGTTTCCCCTCTCCTGGCGACACTTCGGTTCAGAGAATCCGCTTCTCTATAGCACTTTGGAATAAAGCATACACTAACAAGTTCAAGCATCTAGATAGGCCCCATACCCATATAGGGGTAGAGTGGCAGTACGGTAAAGGTTGTCCGGCGAAGACTAGGTTATGTGTCATTTTTGAAAACACCAATTTCTCAAAATGACCACTTCCACATTCCTCCGGAGAATAAGGATCCGCCTTTTCTCCGGGTTTTTCCGTAAAGCCTTTGTTTTGTAGAATCACAATTTTAGGGTGTCCACTTAGGGACTAGTATATTTGATGGTAATGAATACCATATGGTGGCTTATGGGCTTGGTATTACCAAGTTTTAACTACTGGCATAAGTAACCTATATACTAGTATAGTAGTAATAGCCACATCAAAATAGTTTTGATAATAAAGTTTTGGTAAAACTTCAGAGGTAAAACATGCATGATAGATAATGATAAGTATTGTATCAGCAAGCATCAGGATGGCTTGCCTCAAGTCTCTTAATGTCCCTGGCCTTGAAGCAACTTGAACTTGACGCACAGCTCCACAACTGCTTCTTCTTCTTCTTCGCGTTCTAGCGTCGTAAAGGAAATAAAAGACACACACTCAGGTCTAAGGTACAAACAACTAAGCTAAGAAACACATACTGCAACAAATGTTCACTCTCGAGTTCTCTCGAAACGATAACGCGAAAACTATCTCACATAACTCTCACGGTCCAAAACTATCGTCATGCACTATGTATGGTTTAGAAAACCATATCCCACATCATACATACCATATATGGAGTGGTGTACCACTCTCATAATAAGATATACAAGAAGCTAAAAATATAGCGTGTGGGTGAAAAAGTTTAGGTTGCTAAGGTAAAACAAACAGACAGAATAATACCCATGGCAGTGGGTATTACTCACCACAAGCAACTATCACTTTATGTGTTCATGATTTTAGTTGGATGTTTTAGTTTCACAAGATACTCTTAAACACAAGCACAACACAAGTATAAACTCATGCTAAGGTAAAACACTCCAACAAAATCCAAACAACAAGCAAACACACCACAATTGAATAGACTATTTATTCACTATGTTTTTGTTTACTAGAGGTTTTGGAATCCATCAATTATGAAAAATTAGCAAACAACCAGTACCTAAAAACAAGGATAACACGTCATAAAAATAATCTAAAAACAATCATCACTCAAGGTAATATCCCTATCAAAAGCATAGAAACAGGACTGCACTGATAACACACTAGTGTGGAAAACCTACACAAGCATGTTATAAGAAAAACTTATATTCTACAACTATAGAACAAGAAACTAAATGATTCATGGCATCATAACAGAAGTAATAACTTCATAAAAATGCTATAATAAACTCATACACTTATGAAATAAAAGATGAAAATACTATAGCAAAAATCCCCATTTTCTAGTGGTGACACTAGTTCAATACTAGAGAAGCAAACAATGTTACTATGATGCTTAATTCTAAACAAGCAAGTCATGATCATAAAATGTACCTAATAACAGTACACAAAACTTACACATGCTAGTAAGCACAAACATCAAAACAATCCCATGAAACAACTATTAAACATGCATAAATTAATTCTAGCAATTTATGTTTTCTTAAACAATTACTAGCAAGCAAGCAAGGTATACTTACACAACCAGTAGCTATGCAATCAAAGAAAAGTTATCTAAACCTTTTCAAAAATCCAAACACTCAATTTAAAATCATTCACAAACAATCTATCAATCAAAAGGAATTTAGTTTATTTGCAAACAATTTAATTTATCACTCAATAGTGAATCATTTCTTAACAAGATACTCCTAAGGAATATTATGCTAACAAATGGATCACACCTAACATACTAGTATATCCTTATAAGAAATAAACTTCTCACTTGCATAAGTGAAAACAAACCATTATATTTTCCATGGTGGAAAATATCCTATCAACCACATAATTAAAAACATGTTATTTTCTCACATGTGCATGGTTGGGAATTTTCATCCACAACCAAGATGCAATGGGACCAGTGGGTTATGGGCCCATTAATACCAAGGTAAATGAGGTACTAAGCCTCTGGTTACTCATGAAAAAAATTAATATAACAAAATAAATAAAACAAGGCTATTTATTCTAGTGCATACAAGACTAGTGCATAAGAATAACAAAACCTACACATGCTTCACCATAAAAATACATGCAAGATATCAGAGACACAAGCATCAAAATAACAGTACCAAAATGGTACTGGATCTATAGCAAACATAGCACAAAAATTATCAAGGCATTCACACAAAGATCTAGCTCTCACAATAATTCCAAAGAATAAACACTAGAAAAATAACAAATGCTACTCATGCTTTGCTATAAGATCACATGCAAGTTAATGAAGATAATAGCATATAAATCACAGTACCAAAATGGTACTGGACTCACCACAATCATAGCAAAAACTTAGGTAACAAGCACACAAAGATTTGCTCACACAACTAGTGAAATAAGTACTAGAAAACAAACAACAAATGTTACACATGCTTTGCTATAAAATAAGGTGTAAGCTAATAGAGATAATAACAGAGAAATAACAGTACCAAAGTGGTACTTGATCTATCATAACCACAACAAAAATCTAGGTACAACAAAGCTACAAGGATTTGCCCACACAACAATCCAAATAATAAAACTAGGAAAATAACAAATGGTACTCCTATTTCTATTTGACTTTCCAAACATGCACACACTTTCTAAGGTAGATGTACTGCAAGAAAACAACTTAATAACAAGTCCTAGCAACTCTATACAAGTTAGGAAGCAAGATTAAAACAACCAAACATTTCATTTCAAACAAAAACAAACAAAGAAAACAAAACAGAAAAGCTGCTGTTTCTAGATCTGTCCACCAAAAATAATCTAGAGCTCAAAGAATTAATCTAAGCTAGGATATGATAGATCTACTCAATACCAAACTCATCCAATTGGATTTGCTTCAAAAAACATTTTTAAACTCCTTATAAGAAGTCTAGAAAAGCCTACTGGTCTTTTACCAAAATGGATTTCATTTCCATTTGGTAAATGGCGTTGATGTAAGGCCAAGTCCTATGGATATATCTACTCATAGGCTACTCAAAACAGTTTTATTTGCCCAAAATGGATACAGATCCAAAAAGTTATGTCAAAAATGGCTAAACAGACAGTCTGTGGCAAAACAGGTATTGTGACAGAAATAAAAGTGCAAACTTGGATCTTCCAACGGGAAATGGTTAGGAAAACATAAGCCTAGTTCTGTGAATTTTTGTAGAAAATAATCTGCACGAAAACTATTTTTCACAAGCTCAAAACGACAGGCAAACTTCTGCAGGGATTTGAGGTTCCTCACATCGGTTTAAGAAAAATGGCCGGCGACGATTTTGGAGCTCATGGAGCTCACATGGCTGGCTCAAGGCTCCTCTAAGCTTGGGGATGAAGTGTGGTAGTGGGGGGTTGTGGAGGAGGGCAAGGTGCAAGGAGATGGCCTTGGGATCTTTATAGAAGAGGAATGAGGGGAGGGGCAAGATGGTCACCTCATAATAAGGCAATGAGGCCAAGGGGCAAGACCACCAAGGGGCAAGTCAAGGTTGGCCTTTGGAGTGAGGAAAGATCAATGGCATGGGTCAAGGGTCAAGGGCAAAAATGGAAGTGTGGCATTGGATCCCTACCATTTGATGGCATAAGAGGTGTTCAAGGGACTTTTTGGTATTTTCCATTTGAGTGCACATGGTGTCATATTCAAGTACACATGTGACATGGGCAAGGTTGGCCTTTGGGGGCAAGGGGAGGCAAGGGACAAGTGGAAAAGTCAAAAATATCTAAGATGCATGTGTGCCCATACCTATCCTAGTCACCATATCTATCCTCTCTTATCTTCATGCCTAAGGCTTCTAGAAGCAAGGTCAAGCATCCAAGATGGAGTACTAGTTGTGGTAAACACAAGGGACAAGCTTTTACTTCGAATCTTGCAAGGGAAGGCAATGAAATCTTCTGCCCAAAATCGTATCTGTGACTGTTTCGAATAATTCAGAAAATTCTCTAAGTGTTGGAAAACAGATCAAAGGTTCAAAAAGTTGAGTTTGTTTTCAGGGTTCAATTGCTTTCCAAAATTGGTTTTCAAAGTATGGATGTGTTAACCATGTTATACACTTTCAGAAACAACTTTTGAAAACAATTTTGAACTAGTTTAAGGCCATGAAAATAATGTGGAAAAAGACCTACATTCTGTTTTTATCTGTTTCTCAAAACTGCCTTATTCTGCCTTAATTTTATACCACAAAAACAACAAGCAAAAGATAGTTTTTATTTATCCAAAAATAAAAGTGAGCTTATGGGTTTGTAGTACATATATCAAGGATGAATTAAAAGTCAAGAAACCATAATATAACCATTTATAGCTTGGTGAAAACAATGGTAGAAAACAGGTACTTGGCTTTGTTTTCAGGAATTGTTTTCTATAGGAAAGTTAAAAGAAAACTTTCATAGATCATTTTGGAAACTTGTTTTGTTGGATCCAACAATGTTAAAAGTTTTTTTTAAGATGCAAACAAGAATGATCCAAGTCTTGGAATAAAAATCACTCAAGTAACAATAAGAAAACATTTGGGAAAAATATCAGGAATATTTTTCAGAAACATATGGTGTTGGTTTTATACTGAAACAAAACTTATGTTGAAAATATGATTAAGATAATAACACAAGTTAGTTCAAACAATCATGTTGTAATAAAAATAATTTGTTGGCCCTAATATTTGTCTTCTTGAGCACAGTCCAAGAGTCCAAAAACTGGGATGTGACAACACTCATCACCATTCTTTAATGAATACATTATATTCTCCCTTCTCCTCCCATTAGCTATTCTATGGAAGAAAGCAGAGTTGGAGTCCCCCTGTAGTAACCATCTGGCACTTGATCTTTCATGCCAGAACTTTTCTTCCTCAGAGAACAATTTCATTAGCTCACTTTGGATAAAACTTTTCCTTCCATATTGGTCAGCAGACAACACCCCAGATTCTTCCATTTGCTCTAAAACTTCCAGTTCAGCAGACAAATCTCTCCTTAACCTGATTGAGTCACCTCTAATATTAGCACCCCAACCCTTGAGGCAATTCTTTACCTTCCTGATTTTCAACTGGATGGATGAAACACTATCCACAAAGGGGATAGGAGCTCCCCACACCTTATCAATCCTGGTAGCAAAGTCAGGATGGAGCAGCCAGGATTTTTCAAACCTAAACTCCTTTTTCCTAGGGATTATCACCTCTCCAGTATCCACAATCAAAGGATTGTGGTCAGACACAGCTCTTGGAGTTTTCCTTACATTAGTTAGGGGAAACAAACTCTCCCAGTCAGAGCTCATAAGCACTCTGTCTAACTTTTCAAGAGTAGGACACTTTTGATTATTAGACCAAGTATACAACTGACCTGTCATATCCACTTCCCTAAGACCATAAGTTTTGATAATCGAATTAAACACATCAGAGAACTTAGTGACCCCCCTGGTTTATTTTTCTCAAAAGAGAATCTGAGAATGTTAAAATCCCCCCCAATCAAAGCAGGTAAAACCAAACGAGAACACACATCAGCAAAAGCAGCAAGAAAGTCAGTTTTATCACTATCTTGTGCAGCCCCATAAACCACCATGAGAATCACTTCCTTGTTTAATTTCTTATCAAGAACATGAGCTTTAACAAAGAACCTATCAGTAGTGGCATTGATAATGTCAAACCTAGAGGACTTGACACCACAAAGAATACCACCAGATCTACCAACAGAAGGAGACCAATGCCAAATGAAGTTCCCTTCTGGATCAAACTTTCTCCAAACATCAGGCCCCACCACAGATTTCATAGTTTCTTGCAAACCAATAAAGTCAAAATCAAATTCTCTGATCATATCCAACATATTAATTGAAAAACCTTTCTTGCCAACTGCCCTACAGTTTAAGAAAACTCCTATCATAATAACTTCTTTGGTTTTGTTCTGACTCTAGGTCCCTCCACAATCCCACTCAAAGGATGGTTTGTGTGGACCTTACTAAGGGAAGATTTACCACCAAGGGGTACTCCCTGAGAAGGCATACCTTTAGACATAGATTTCTTTTTGAATTTCTTAGCCGTCCTTTTTGAAATTACAGGAGTAAATGGGATAGAATCACTATCAGAGGATGATTCCAACACCTCCTCCTGAATAGGCAACAACATCTTAGGGGCAACATCATTCTGGTTTGAGATATTACTGGGGCTGACAGAGTTGGAAACAGACAAACTTTTTTTCTTGCATAAAAGACTAGCCCTAGCAGCTTCCCAATTTCTCAGCAAATTAACAGTTTCAAGAGTAAAAGAGGACGCATCAATACCAAGTTCAAGAGCTTTATTAGAAATGTCATTATCAGCAAGTACAGAAAAAGAATTTGAGCAAAGGGGAGTACCTGAATCTCTCCTAGCAATAAATTGAGAAGCTCTCTGCACCATGTCTGCATTTGCTCTTCCAGAGAATGCATTCCTTGCACTGACCCTTGAGGGGACAGGCTGAGCTGGAGTAACTGAAGAAGGAGGGATGCCAACGGGAAGCGATCCAGAAGAGACAGGTAAATCATTGAAAACTTCAGTAATGCGAACCTCAGAGGGATTCACCTGCTGAAATTCTTCAGAGGCAACAGACATAGCCGAAGTGGATTTGGAGACATCATCAGAGCTGAATGATGTGAGAGGAGACTCAACCACAGGCTGAACCTGGGCACCAGGAATCTGATTCAGTTTATCCTTCCACCACTAGTAGGATATAGGCTATAGCCACCACGTTACCGCTGGCCAACAGGAAACCTTGTTGGCCAACGCTATTACCGCTGGCCAACAGGAAACCTTGTTAGCCAGCGCTACCCATGTTACCGCTGGCCAACATGCCATTTGGTTCGCCAGCGGTAACGGTGGGCGTGAGGGTGCGGGCAGCCAAACTTACCGCTGGCGAAGAGGGTTGCTGGTTCGCCAGCACTACGTAACTTAGCACTGGCGAACAGGGCGGCGTGTTCGCCAGCAGTATACTTACCGCTGAGCAACATGCAAGTTCGCCAGCGATAACTTTACCGCTGGCCAACCACTATTTTGGTTCGCCAGCGGTAAGTTTTGAAAATTTTCGCTCCGCACCCCCCCCCCCGTGGACCGCCTTTTTTAGTTTTCTAAAGCAGAAACGAAAATGATAAAATGTTCAAAAAATAAATTCCGTTAATATCTGGGTAGAGTGCATTGTCTAGTTGATATACAAAATTTGAAATACTCCATTTGACCTTTTATGCAAAATTCAAAAATAAAACGTAAAACGGCCATAACTTTTGCATACGACGTCAAAAAAACGCGTTCAATATATCAAAAGAAGCGTGAGCAAATTCCAAATCCAACCTCAAACGGCCATACCTTCGGCCTGTGAGGTTTTTTCAGAATCGCCAAATTCCAAAAGGAAAAAAAGTTATTTGAGACAGACTAAATTTTCCTACATAATCAATTTAATTAAATAAATTCAAAATTCAAAAAAAAAAATGTTTTTTTTTCGAGAAAAGATAATAAGGATGTCATATTTAGATTCCTCGTATTCTTGTGATCAATTTAGACATATCATTTGTCGAATTTGGAATTACGGATTTGTATATATGGTGCAATAGTTAAGAGGATTGATAGTACTATACTAACATCAAAGAATGAGTGAATCATAGGTAGAGTAGTCGGATGGAACTAAGAAGTTAAGCGTGCTTGGGCTAGAGTAGTGGGAGGATGGGTGACCGAGCGGGAAGTGGGCATTCAAAGTTGAAAAAAAAAGAAAAAAAAAGGAAAAAATTCTACAGCGTGGTTAAAGGTTCCCCAAATTCAATTGTTTTGAAAATTTGAAAAAAAAAATAGCAAAAAAATTTATTTACGAAATTTCAAATTTTCAGACTTACCGCTGGCGAACAAGACTGGTGTTCGCCAGCGGTAACTAGATAGCGCTGGCGAACAAGCTTGTTCGCCAGCGGTAACCCCTTACCACTGGCGGTGTACTGCTGAGCAACGCTTGTTCGCCAGCGGTAGCTTGTTTTGGTTGGTCACTAGTAAGCGTTTTCCTACTAGTGCACATGTCTTTTTTATCACTCCTAGATGTCATAAGCTGCTTGAGAAAGTCCTCATATGTAAGCTCATTCTTAAGAGGTTCATCTGGGTGTTCAACCACCCCATCAGTAATCAGTTTTGGCTTGGAAAGATACTCCAGATACTTATTGTAATGATCCACAGCAGGACCAGGCATTCCTCTATTGCTGGGACTTCCAACAGACATAGGGATTAGTTGATTTTTCTCTTGCTCAGCACTATACCCAAGCTGCTTAATCTGGACATCAAAGGATCCATCATCACTGTCTTCATGGGAGCTAGCAGAAGGTTCAGGAGCTTTCCTTTTACCCTTGTCATCAGGACCCAAATCCCTGGTCTGATCCTGCTTCCCAGTGGCAACAGACTGTCTGCCATAAGCTGCCCTGGCATCACGCATAAACCCTCTAGGGGCTGCATTGGGAGGAGTTCTAGCAGACCCCTCTTGCCTAGCCCGTTTTGGAGTTTGCTGAGACGCAGCATCACCATGACTAGACCCCCCTTTAGACGACTGAGTCTGAACAGCAGTTTTATCAGAGCCTTGCTTGCTCATAGGTATCTCTCTTGTAAATTCAATGTCATAGAAGCTATTGGCAATGTTAACATTGGATACAACAGGTGGGACAAGGGATACATCAAGATTTCCAATTTTTATCCTGACATAGTCAACATTGTTGAGACTATGCATGTCCACCAACAGAGTCCTCCCCACCAAACTACCAATAAAGACAGAAGTTGGGCAGTTCCTGTTGTCAAGGGGAATCCCTTTTACCTGAAACCAAGCAGAGTCCAATTCTCCTGTGGCGCCATACTGAGGAGTCCAATGATCGACTCGAATAACAACACCAGGGAGGGTACGCAATTGAGCAATTCTGAAGTGAACCTATGCGTCTATATCTCTGGAGCTTGGGAAACGCATGAGAAATTTCTTTGCTGCCAAGGGTTTAGCATACCACCTCTAGGTACACATCCTACCATCCCATTGTGCGAATTCTTCTTCAATATCTCTAGCCGTCGGGTTGCCTTCCAGCACTTCCACAACAGCTTGGTGCATCTCTTTTGGAGGAGCAGCATTTCTAATATCAGGGATCACAAAGAAACCCCCTCCTGGAATCGCTGCGCCCACAAAGGGGGCGGCAACTTCCCAGGGATTAATCTCATTGTAGGAAAATTTCTCACAGTGATCATCACCACAAATAAGACACAAGTTATCTGAATCAACATGAACAGAATCTTCCTGAAACCTAACAGATCTAGACGGCTCAACCTCCTCTCTATCATAAGCAGACACATTCTGAGGCAGAGCTTGAGAAGAATCAAAGGTAGATTCGTTCCTAGATCTATTTGCACCTGCAGCAGGCTGCACCGTAACAAAACCATGGTCTCTCCCCACCACAATAGTTCCCACAACAGCAGGTGATCCGTCAGGATTTTGCAAGACAGGGTTGACTGAAGAAGAATCTCTACCATCATTCGAGTTGTCAGATTCTGTATCCAACATCTCAGCCCTGTGATTCCATCGATCCCTATTACCTTGATTTGACGAGGAAGTCCTGGAAGGAGCACGGCCAATTGCTCCCAATCGGTTGTTGTTGAAGTTGGCTCGCCCCAAGTCGCGACCTCCACTGCGGCCACGTTCACGGCTGCGAGAGCGCGAACCCGCCGTCCCCCTCCGATCTTCCAGCCGAGAGTCGAATCTACCACGAGGGGCAGGCGCAGCAAAGGGCGCCTCGCTAGCTCGACTGCTTTCCGCGTCGAAAGCACCAGCCGCGTAACCTCCCGGAGGACGACGAGGGGGGAAATTTGCCCGCGGAGGAGGCCCATACCCCCTGCCTCCTCGCCTGTCGTTGTAGGCCATCACCGGAGCAGGAGAAGAAAGCACCGCGGCAAAGCTCCTCGAATCTCCTTTGACTGTACCATCCCACTTCACAGATCCGCGCGCTTGGGATGGATGACGGAGAATGGATTTGGTGGATGAACCTGGACGAACACAACCCTAGGTCTCCCCGCCGCCTCTCCCCTCTTCCAAATGTGATCAAATCTGGAGATTGGATCTGGAACCGGGCGAGGACGAGAAGATAAGGGGATAGCTTCGCAAGTGTGTATAGGCCCACCGTCAGCGACCAACGGCGACGCACCATGACACTGCACCGGTGGGTCACGAAAGAGCGCCCGAGGGCCCAGGGACGTGCACGGTCGCAGAGGGACGCGTGTACCATCGACCCGGACGCGTGGCGATGCGATTGGGTCACCAACGAACGCAGAATGAGCGGGGAAGTGGACCCAACAAGCGGACCGGACCACCTCGCCGCGTTTGGCTAACCGTACATCGACGGCGATCCCATCCTCCCCGACGAGGACAAGGCGATGCTCCGCGCACCTCAAAATAATGGTGCCGTGCTCAGCACTCTCCTTTCCTAATTCGTGGTAAACCGCTGCCCATCGCAAGAAAGTAGGAGACGATGGCCACGTGCCCCTAGGAACCGAAAGCGAACCCCCATGATCAACCTCAATCGAATCGGAAGCACACTCCACCCGCTCGGCAATCGTAGCCACGAACTCATTCAGATCAAACACATCCCCAACCTTGATCACTGCGTCAACGACTAGATCCAACCAATCGATGATCACCTCGTCCTCATCGAGAAGCGCAATGCGCCGCAGATCACGACGGAGCACGATAGTACCCCACCTGCGCGTCGACGATGGAGAGGAAGGACGATGAAAGGAAGCCTTCCACCGCGCAGCCTCCCACTTTGCACGCGCCGCCGCACGAGCCGCCTTCGACACCTCCGCCGTGGTCGCTATCTTCGACGCCGCAGGCGGGAGCGGCGCCTCCGTCCCCTCAGGCGAAGCCGTCGCCTCGCTCGCCTCGCACGCCTCGCTCATGTCGCTCATGTCGCTCATGTCGAAGCCTTGTTGTTTGACCATGATAGATCCAATACATCACCGGAGTGCCCATAGAACTCATGCAGTGGCACCTCTGATAAATGAAAAACCATTGTTGGTATCACAATGCAGGCAGACTCTCCAGTTTTCTTCATGCTCTTGACTTTGGATAAGTTGCCATTGTCAACACTCCCAATTCTAATTCTATATACTACCTTTAAATTTTGTTTTGACGTGCCTGTCGTAGCCTCCGGGAAGTTCCTTTACAAGGTTCCATTATTTTGTTCATGACACTTATGCCGACCAGTTTTCCTTTTCTTGCAGGATTGCATCACCGGTGCCTACTTATCCTCATCAGACAATATCAACCTGTGTGGTGAGAAAAATACATACTCGCTTAGAGTCTTTTTTCATGTGACATGAAGCAGTTGATTTATCCAATATCAATGCCGGTGGGACTACTTGATGCTTAGAGTGCAATTTTTTGCTTATACACGATCTTAGAAGTCATACATTATTCTGAACATAATTTTTTGAACACATCCATTTTATCCAAGGAGTCCCGCAACAACATGTGGGGTATCATCTAGTGGTATATAGTGGCGGCGGACCTAGAATTTTGTGAAAGGATATTCCGCACCAAAATTTTGGCGTGCCTATTAATTAACAACGATATTGCCTTCAGAATATAAATAAGGAAAAATGATTATTATAAATTTTTGACAGATACACGGCTTGATTCCATTTAATACGTGAGTCCTAAAATTAATTTAACTGCAGGTAAGAATGGATGGTGCAACGACTGCTGATGAACGATCCACCACATGGGTGTCACACTGCAGAAACTCTAGTTATCACCAGGAATTGTATGCTT